>JASDQU010192961.1:3458-19997 GCA_032191745.1 Picea mariana | reverse complement strand
ATTGATTATTTCTCATATATTGTGCATGGTGGATTGTGGTGTATTGGTGTAACTCTTATATTATTGTTCATTTCTCATTAGATATATTTGAATTGTTTAAGTATAAGTTGAAAAAGGTTTTAAATTGTACTTGATACTAATTCACCCGCCTCTTAGTATCAACACTTACCCATATTGTAATCGAACATTCATATTAATACAAAGAGAAGTTTTTCCTGCATGAGATTCTTTGTGTGTTTATGTGTATATGAGTGTATGTTGTAGATGTATGTTAGATTCCATCTGTAGAGATATATAGAATTTATTTTTTTTTAGAGTTCTTTGATTTCAGTATAGGTTCTTTGTGGCTCAATGCAAGGGGTTGCATGAAAGAGTGTTGATGACTCTATGATCCAGTGCAAAGAGTGCACATTTGAGTTTTTTGTTGAATTCAGAAAGGAACGTTCCAGGAGGGTGCAACAGAGAAGTCCTAGACTCAGGAAGAAGCCTCAGAGTTATTGAACATTATGGAGGTGAATATTGTGCAAAGAACGACATAAAGAGACATAATCACTGAGGATTTTGTAAAGTTATGCTAGGAGGGCATCGAATGAGTGCAAAGAGTTCACACAAAGAACTCTATTTCGAGTTCAGAGATAAGGGAAGTGTTGCAGGAAGACACTTACAGAGTTTTTGAATACTTTGTAGGCTCAAAAAGGTGTTCTTGAGAAGGAGGTTGCTAGGAGGGCACCAAATTTCCCTTTGAAGGGAAAGACAAGGGTTGATTCCCTTTGATATCCGAGCAAGAAAAAACTCAGAAGGAATAGTGCCTTTGCATGCCAAGTTCCAATAGAAAGGAGTAGTAGGCCGAGACACTTCGAGGTCCAAGCCACAAAAAATCTTAGGAAGGAAATCAGAACAATGTGCAGGGATCCCGCAAAGAGTTGCAAAGGTCAAGAAACCCTTCGAGGTTTTAGAGTGAGGAAAGCTCAGGAGGAATAACACAAAGTTGCATGTAGAGCTCAAGGATTGTGTTAGGGCCAAGACTAGGTTTCATTGCCAAAGCTCAAGAGAGACACTAACTTTGGAGCACAGGTAAGACTCAAGACATCGGGCTCACAACAGAAGAATCAAAGACCACAACCTTTGAAACATTGGAAATCTTCCAAGTCAGGGAGAAATTCAAAGCTCATGAGGAGGAGCGTCGGAAACCATTAGATCAGTTCAATAGGAGTAAATCTGGACCATTGAAACCCATGTCTAGACACCCATCAGAGTGTAGAGGAAGAATCAAATATTAGCCATAGGATCTAGGAGTGCATGGACCAACAGTCATTGGATCCAGGGAACATGCACAAGGTTTAACCCTGTTGTAGTTGAACATGAGAGTGGATATTGTGAAACACAAAGTCTCAAAATCATCAGGACCATCCATCATCAGAGGACAGGTGGAAGTAGATCAACATTTCGTTGACTCGCAGGAGGGAAAGGTCAAAGGGGAGAATTCTAAGAACTCGCGAAACCTGAGTTCACAACTTGATCGTAGTCGTCGATAGAGGAGAAAGAGTGGATTGTGGATTGTCCAAAAAGAATTTCAGGATATTGGGGATCAAGAGTAGGGAGGCAAGCAACCATCCAACTTTGTGAAACGCGAAGTCCCAATATGAGAAAAGGAGATCTAAGCCATCGGATCGAGGAAGGATCTAATCCGTCAGATATGAAGCATTGAGAGTTTGGAACTTAGGAGAACGGAGGTGAATCACATCGGGAGTTCCTGATATGCTAAATAATGACACGCTTAGAGGTTTGGCCCTAGGTCATAGAAAGGGGTCATATGGAAAGAGGATAAGGGAGGAGATAGCTAGTGCTAATCCCTTCCGGGATTTCATAGATCGGAGAAGTCGAGGTGACTCGCAGCGGAAGTCTCGAAATCATGAAATGTGAAACGCCTTTAGAGTGGCATGCGATCACCTCTTGTGGTCATGTGAGAGAATCTTGCACCTTGTTTGTGTGGGCCAAGTTCTAAAGGACATGTGGATAATTATTTCATGGAGGTTCTAGCAGGGACCCGAAAAAGCTACTTCAACTCAAAGATTCAGAACGATCCAGTGATTAGGAGGTCAATGGACCTTGCCGAGGTAGGGAGTCTGTAGAAGAGTGGTATTAGATCTTGATTTCTCTCAAGAATAGAAGAAGGATATAAAGGAGATAGTCTGATACCGTCAAAGTGGTATTAGAGAATATTTTTCTTCTGTAGATTTCAGGTGAAGGAGAGAAAGGAGGAAGCTGGTATCTTTGTTTTCAAGTAGCAAGCATGAGATGAAGGAGATAGTCCGATACTGCCAAAGTGGTATCAGAGATTGCACAAAATTGATTTTTTTAGGCCAAGGAGAGAAGACAATAAAGAAGATATAGTCTAATACCATAAAAGTGGTATCAAAGCCACTTTATGTCTGTAGACTACATGCAGAGGGAGGCAGAGATGGATAAGGATCTTAGCAATATAAGATCATAGATGGAGAATCTTGCATTTAAAATGAAACATGATTCAAAAGTTCAATGGGTGTATGATTGGACCATGAAGAAGAAAGTGAGATGGCCCATTCAAAAATTGTTGGCTAGAGGAGAGAAAAGGTTGTTGAGAATGTGGTTGAGGTATGTTGAAAGCCTTAGAGGTGAAGAGGAGATGGTTCTTATATGTGAACTAGAAACTGGGAAGAGTCTAAGTGATGATGAGGAGAAGAGATCATAGAAGGGTCTCAGAAACTACCAGGTGAGCACTGAGGAACTTTCATGTTGCCTAGAGGGAAATGAGAAGAGGTTGATGGTTGATCTCAAAGACTGTCAAGTGGGAAGTGAAGAAAGTTCAAATTTCTAGGAGGGAAATAAGATGGGATCATTGGAGGATCTCATACACTGCCAAGAGGGAAGGGTAGAAATCCAAATTTTCCAGGTGGGCAAGGAGAGAATATGAACTCAGCTGACAATTCATATCAATAAGGTGTGTTGATGGAGGAAGATCAAAAATTCATTCTAGTCATTGGGTGAATTGAGGTATTCTTGCCACATAACCTAGTTGAGGCCAGAGCATGTGTTGCAGATGCAACAACAAAAGAAAGACAACCAACAATGACTGTCGTAGAGGAGGAAAGGGACCAGACACTGATGTTTGTCCCAACAGAAAAAGAGGAGCACACAATTGAGTTTCTCACTCCATGGGAGAAGGAGTTGGATATGCTGGAGGATTGGATGAACAATCTAGAACCAATAGATCACTTCCATGAGTAGAAATTCATGCATATTTTGGGAGAAGGGCATTCGACATAATTGCTCAAAAATTTTGGCTAGGAAGCTGAATAGATGATGAATGCAGCGTAGAGGACTACAAGCGAAGATGAATCAAAATTCTAGTCTGGGGAGAAGTTGGAGTTAAACTAGCACAAGAAGAACTGGAAGAATCAAATATGTCAGAAGAGGAATAAGATGAGCAACAACTTAGTGATGATACTGCAGAATTGGAATCTGTAGCAGGGTGGCCAACTAGTGCCATAGAAGAAGAAAACAGCAGGGGGGATCAAGTTGATATACCCATTTTTGGGGAAGAAATGCAGCTGAGGAGACTGCATAAAGAGAACCATCCCATAGAGTATATGGAAGAGGTGATTGAATAAATCAAGAGGTTGATGTTGAAGGTAGCAGTAGAAAATTTCAATAGGAGGATGATGAACAGGAGGAAGGCTACAAGAGCAACATGGAAGAAGCAGCAACAGTAGCAGCGAGGCAGTGGAGCAGATGGACAACTCCAAAGAATAGTTTCAGATCCAGGTGGATTTTAACGGAGCTGGGAAGATCATGATAAGGAGCTCATGATTTTTTCACAACAGTGGAGTATGATGCAAGAGCATCACTCCAATCTAGCAACACACCAACTAGATAGCACATACAATGCGCATTCAAGGAAGGGATGCGCCAACCCTTTCATTTTAAATTTTAAATTGTAATTAAATGATTGTAAGTTTGAAAGAGTTGTGGCATGCCTTTGAGAAAACTATATATAGAGTTGCCTTTAATGGTTGACAGGATGATAAGATCTATATCCAATTCAGACTAGACAACCATTGATTGTAATTCAATGTAATTAATGAGAGTAGGTAGCTTGGAGGGAAAGGCTCGAGGAGCCCCTATGTTGTAAAAATATCTTTGTATCTAGATTCATTAGGAGATGAGATTAGAAAAAGCAGAGGAGATTAGAAAAGAAGAGAAGAAAGAGAGAGTTGACACTCTATTGCAGTTTGAGCTTACCCATATTATAATCAAACATTCATATTAATACAAAGAGCAATTTTTCCTCCATGAGATTCTTTGTGTGTTTATGTGTTTATGAATGAATGTCTTTTATGTGCGTATGAGTGTATGTTGTATATGTATGTTAGATTCCATCTGTAGGGATAGATAGAATTTCATGTATGTGAGATTTCTTTGATTTTAGTCTAGGTTCTTTGTGGGTCAATGCAAGGGGTTGCATGACAGAGTGTTGATGACTCTATGAGCCATTGCAGAGAGTGCACATCTAATTTCTTTGTTGAATTCAATAAATAACGTGGCAGGAGGGCGCACCAGAGAAATCATAAACTCAGGAAGAAGACTTAGAGTTACTGAACACTCCGGAGGTGAATACTGTGTAGAGAAAGGAACAGAGAGACAAAATCACCGAGGATTCTTTGAAGTTATGCCAGGAGGGTATCGAACGAGTGCAAAGAGTGCACATGAAGAAATCTATTTCAAGTTCAGAGATAAGGGAAGTGTTGGAGGAAGACACTTATAGAGTTGTTTAATACTCTGTAGGCTCAGTAAGGTGTGCTTGATCAGGAGGTTTCTAGGATGGAACCAAATTTACCTTTGAAGGGAAAGACAAGGCTCGAGTCCCTTATAGATCCGAGAAAGTAAAATCTTAGAAGGAATAGTGTGTTTGCACAACAAGTTCCAATAGAAAGGAGTAGCAGGCCAAGACACTTCAAATTCCAAGCCACATACAAGCTTAGGAAGGATAACACAACAACATGTAAGGATCTTGCAAGGAGTTGTAGACTTCGAGAAATCCTTTGAGGTTTTAGAGTGAGGAAAGCTCAGGAGGAATAGAATGAAGTTGCGCGCAGAGCACAAGGATTATGTTAGGGTCGAGGCCAAATTTCATTTCCAAAGCTCAGGAAAGAAAACGTCTTTGGAGCATAGGTGAGACTCAAGACATCAGGCTCACAGAAGAAGAATCAAAGGCCACAACCTTTGAAACATTGGAAATCTTCCAAGTCAGGGAGAAATTCAAATCTCAGGAGGAGGAGCATCAACAACCATTAGTTCATTTGTAAAGGAGGAAATATAGACCGTTGAAACCCACATCCAGACACCCATCATAGTGTGCAGGAGGAATCAGATCTCAGCCATAGGATCTAGGAGCGTATGGAGCAACAACCATTGGATCCAAGGAATGTGCACAAGGTTTAACCCCACTGGAGTTTCACAGGAGAGTGGATATCATGAAACACAAAGTTTAGAAATCATCGGGACCGTCCATCGCCATAGGAAAGGTTGTAGCAAATCAACATTTCACTGACTCGCAGGAGGGAAAGGTCAAAGGGGAGAATTCTAAGAACTCGTGAAACCTGAGTTCACAACTTGATCGTTGTTGTCAATCAAGGATAATGCATGGACCGTTGATGGTCCAGAAAGGATTTTAGGATGTCGAGGATCGGGAGTAGGGAGGTGAGTAAACCTCCAACTTCGTGAAACGTGAAGTCCCTATATGTGAAAAGGATATCTGAGTCATCGCATCGAGGAAGGATCTGAGCTGACAGATCTGAAGCATCAGGAGTTTGGACCTCGGGAGATTGAAGGTGAATCACATAGGGAGTTCCTGATACGCAAAATACTGATGTGCTCGGAGGTTTTTCCCCGGTTCATAATGAGGGGTCATATGGAAAGAAGATAATGGAGGACCTAGATAGTGCTAATCCTTGTCGTGATTTTAGATATTGGAGGATTCGAGGTGACTCGCAATAGAAGTCCCAAAATTATGAAACATGAAATGCCTTTCGAGAGATGTGTGGTCATCGCCCGTGGTCGCGTGAGAGAATCTTGCGCCTGATTCTTGTTCATGCAGGCTGAGTTTATAAAGGACATGTGGATAATTATTTCATGGTGTTTCTAGAAGGGAACCAAAAGATTTTCTTCAACTCAAAGATTTAGAATGATCCAGTGACTGGGAGGTCAACAGACCCTACCGAGGTATGGGGTCTATGGAAAATACTACTTATAAATTCCATGTTGAACATATAAATAATTACACATCTCCCTTATAAATTTTTATAACATAGATGAGTAAATTGATTTATATATATTTATAACATAAACTGGTAACCCATCGAACTGAAAACAAATATGGAATACGACATATACCATAAGTGGTACATATATAAGAGGATAAAAATGCTACATCAAATTCTAAATCCTGCAAAACAATAACCTCTAGTACAGTAATAAACTCCATGGATGACCCTCAATCATGAGAATCCGTCAACGAAAAATCAAACTTTATCAATTTGCATATATGCGTGCTTAGTTTATGTTTGGTGAGTTCATGGCGATCTGCCTTCTTTTTCTTTAGATGGCTTGGAATCATGTTTGTTGGAGACATTTGGTTCCTTATTTTGTCTTCATATGGTTGGGATTCATCTTTTGTCTTCATATTGTTGGGATTCATTTGGATGCATCGTCATTGGTCTTTTTTCTTTGTTCATTGTACACAATCTTCATGTTATCTTGTTGTTTTGAGTGTGTTGCTTTATTTTTACTTCCTTCCCTTCATCGTAAATTCTCTTGTGTTTTTATGTCTTACTCCTAACCATAAAACCATTATGATTTTTGGATCACCCTTAATCTTTACAAATATTAATTGGTTTCTAGTTGACCATGAACTTCCATCTATCATAAGAAGTACATTCAACTTACCATGAACCTTGCACTACAAAGTGGTTTTAAGAGAACCACACAATTTTCAACATAACATGTGATTTTCAATGAAACGATTTACAATACACACACTCACTAAGAATTTATTCACTAAGGGATTCATACCTGAAATTTCTTTTGTTAGATTTGGTAGCTCGAAGGTACTTTTGCATTGCCAGGGCCCAATGTGCAGAAGTGACTGAGCACATTTCTCCCTAATGACCTTATTTTTATAAAGTGATTTTATGAAGTTGAGCCTTTTATATTTTAATGTGTAAAGTGACTTTATGAGGGTGTGGTTTAGTTAAGTGACTTAATTGATGTCAACAAACGATTAAGTCATGACTGTTGATCGCATGAGGGAAATATTAGATCTTGACAATTAATATCATTGGAAGACCAAGTGTTAGGGTAGTTACACTTTGAAAATGCATAAAGACAACTCTAGTGGAGAAGTGGGGTGCACACTTTGAGGATACATTGAATTGATTTTCCCCTTGTGGGTTTTTCCAGGTTCATTGCCCGAAATTTATAGTGTCTTATGGTGTGAACTTCCTTTTGTTCATTATTATTTCTACTGCTACTTTAGTTTCATATCTATGTCATTTAGTATTTCTGCTCATAAAGTACAGTTCAGTGTTGAGTTTCCTACTTTATTGTTGAATCTTTATAGGACGTTGAAATCTATTTATGACATAGTTTATATCTGGGCTATAATTTCTTATAGCTTACTCGTTCATTTTGTATTTGCAAAGAAAAGATCATTGATATCCATATAAAAATAAATCCATGCACAGAGATACATGGATAACATCTATTGTACTTGTTGATTCTCTAGGAATGTTTTTCACCTACATTGTTCATAAACATGTTATACTCCCCCTTAATCATAACATGGTACCAACCATCTCACATTATAATATTACCTCGCACATTATCCCATTAGTTGAAGATTCAACTTCTCCAATTCAACATCAATCTAGCATTTGAGTGCACCTACACCCTCATACCTATATAAGTGGTTTACTCCAAAACTTGATGCCACATCCTCTCTGTGCATAATATGGATACACTCTACATGATAACATGTGATACCACACTAATTCATGTATCCCTAAATAACATGGCTTACAAAATAAATGGGAAAATCATCTTGCCTATGGCTAAGATTTACAACTTGAATGAAAGAATTTGGTGTGTCAGGTACAATCGATCATGCACCCCCTTCTCAAAAAACACATAAGAATAATTACATCATTTCAATTCATCTATAATAAGAATTCAAAATTATTTACAACATCGAGGCTAACACCACTTGTTGGCACCAATCATATGCCCGAAAAGTATTTTATCATTTCTTAATTAGTGAATTTGAACAAAATGACCAAGTTCATTCTCGTATTTTTCATCATTTCTCTATTGACCAAGACATTCTTGTATATTTATGACCCCTTGACACCTTTAAAGGACATCCACATACTTTGATTGTAATAACCACCCAAGCCATAAAACAAAATAACCATACTTGTCAAATCAAGCCCAAATGCATTGACCAAATTAAAATAGATTACTTGTCTTTCCTAAATGCAATGATATGTATACTAAATTGTGTGGACTAATGTACTTGATGGGTGTCTTCATTTTCATCTTCAACATCTTTGTTCGATGATCATCTTAGATCTCTAGGCTTTACTCATCATTTGTTAGAGTTTCTAATTCTAACAAAATAACTACATTTCCTTATTAATTTATCTAGGCTCATTACATTTATTGGAGATTCCAAGACATAAAACAAAGAAACTCTAAACATTGCCCAAACTTCAAAGACATTTTTACCATCTACCGATATATATCATAGTGACCAATAGGTTGGCCATTAGCCATCAAACCAAAAACATATTGCAGAGCCAATCAACTCCCAATCAAAGGCCAAATTCATCCCATACATTAAAAACAATGTATAAATTTTCTCACTATGACTACGAGCAATTTGTCTTCTCATCTCTTCAAAAGAAGAGCTCCATTATAACATGGGGAATTTATTTTATTTGTCACACCAAAATAACACCATGTAGATACTTCTTCGTTACCTTCTTCTATGTGCCAATGTTTCTCATATCCTTTCATTGCTTGAAATATACACTAACAAAGGTGCCTTGCAGCAGCCAAATATGTGAACCAATAGGTAGTTCTCTTACACATAAGTTGTACCTTCTATAGTAGTTTCTTATTGTTGGTATTTTCTCCCTCTCAAACATATTTCTTCCACCTTGTTGGTGACTTATTTGTTGGTCTCTTTGGTAGCACCGCTCTCTCTTACATATTCTGACAAGCACCTTTAGCCTTTCTAGTTGATCTAAATTGGATATTTTTTCACTAGACAACAACGTCTCCAAATGGTAGCTCAGGAAAACACCTCAATTTTTTAATCAACGTGTGGTTGTGACTGGAAGTCACTCCTCATAATTTCCAATGGATTCATTCAAACGTTTATACCATTACTTCATGACACTTTGAAGAAATATTCACCACCATAAAATCAAGTCATTGTATTGTCACTAGCACAAAGCTCAACAAATCAGCTAGTGTATTTCAATAACCATAATGGAGAAAAACTAGGCAATACTTTGAGCATGAAAAGTTCATCTTTAAAGATCATGATAAAGGCTTGTATCTCTATGAGGCCCTACAATAACAAATCATCCAATCACTGTCTTTATCACTATGTCCTTCTAATCTCAAATCATAAAACTATCTTAGCATAGAAATTTGGGCATATAGGGGCGACACAACAACACTTATTCACTTTATTGAAACCTCAATTATCACCATGTTTCTCAGTTGTAATGATGCTCTAGCAAATGAGTTGAAACTTGAGCAATTTGATTGAACAATAGAACTGTTTTTTATTAATAACAACCTAAGCACATGCCACATCATTCTGCAAATCTTGAGGTTCGACTTTTCTTCATACAAGCTATCATTCTATCTCTACTAGAAACACCAAAAATATTATAAGTGGCCCACAAATTACATATCATAGACAATTATTTCTACACTCTAGAGTAGCACCTTACCTAATTTAATTCCCCTTTTTCAATAGCTTTCTTGACGACTTCTATAGCACATGGTAGATCACATAAGAAAAAGGGCCACAACTTGTAGGATAATTTATGATGTGGGATAACTAGGATTATGTAGATTAGAGTTTATACTCTTCTTTAATAAATAATAATTTCTTTTAATAGCTCAACACAGTCTAAAAAATGCAAAGAACCCCTTTACTATATTTCTTTACCTGGTTCTTTTCACTGCTAGCAATCTCCATAAATTTGTGCAAAAATACTTACTAGTAGTCCTCCTTCACTGGATCTAAAAGAAGATCCAACACAACAAGTCAAACCCAAGTTTTCTTCATTCCTTTTCAATGTACTTTACCATGAAATTTTACGTCATCCAAGGTAGAGCCAAAGCATTTCTATGTGAGATGTTGATATCAAGAATACTTCTCCAACCTCCACAGTTGAAGCAACTTGCCCATGCCCATACTTTGTGTGAATCTCGACATCTCTAGGCATTTATATCTAACTTAGTGGCTTCTTGAAAGAACACACCATCGAGAAAATTACAATTTAGTCATGTCAAAGAAGTTTCTTCTTATTCAGTTTGCGTAGACAAATCATTGTCAACGTGATTGTTTACTACTAAAATGGTTAGATCATCTAGTGACTTCTCTAGATCTGGAAGTTCCTCCTCCTACGGGAAATTGATTTGTCTTTTGTTCATTATTATTTCATTTTCTATTTTAGTTTCATATCTCTTATTTATTATTTTTTCTTATAAAGTACAGTTCAATGTTGAGTTTACTACTTTACTGTTGAAGCTTTATAGGAGGTTGATACATGGGTAACATCTATTGTACTTGTTGGTTCTCTTATAATGATTTTCACCTACATGGTTCATCAACATGTTATACTCCCCCTTAACCATAGCATGGTCCCATCCATCTCACATTCTAATATTACCTCATACATTCTCCCATTAATTGAAGATTCAACTTCTCTAATTCAATATCAATCTAGCATTTGAGTACACCTACACCGATCAGGATTATTTTCGGCATGAAATGAGATACGAGATACAATAAAGAAATGTACATATACGTATCATATATCCAATAATATAACGGAAATATATAAGAGATGTAACCATAAATATAGAGATATAGTAATACACAATTTCTATTAATGAGAGAAAATGTACAAAGACTGTAAAAATGCAGAGTGAAAGAATCAATAGAATGGTTGCAGCTTATCTCTGAGGAGATATGTGACGGATACTCACATTCACAAGAATATGTATTACAATGAGGCTCTAAAGTCCTTTTTAACATAAAGAAAATCCAAAACCATAATCCCGGAAGATGATAATACAACAATTTTGTGGACCATGTTTTGGGTAGTTTTGTGTATCAACTTCCCAGGGGCGTAACTTTGGAAAATGATCTATGTTGGGGGAGAAAGATATATCATTGGAAATATCTATACAAGGAATACACATGTTGCAATAAAAATCTGACTTTTTTTACAATCTCACTATGGTGAGCCATAAAAACGTCGTTTAGGGCCTCAAAACGACCCCAGAAGGTCAGGACCCGAAAACTAGAAACAAAAATGTGAAAGTCAAACTGCCAAAATGAGCTAGTTGGAATAGGTGGGAGGCTGCAGATATTCACCTGGATCAATCCTCCCTCCTTAGGAAGCAAATTTCTCGATTGTGTTGGGTTCCCGGGGGAGAGAGGAAAGCAATTGTTGAATCTGAGTGTTTGTGACTTGCTTGCCTTGTTGGAGACGTCGTGCTGCTTGGTTTGTAGAAGGTTTTCATGAAATTGTTTTTGGTGGAGTTGAATATGTTCAACCAGTCAGGCTACATGAGATGACTATGTGCATAAGGAATATTTTCTCTTCTCTTCAATCTTGGCGATCTGCTTCTATTGGATAGAAGGTGATTGATCTAAGGCTGTCGTGGTTGTAGTGTCCTTTTGGTCACCTTTTGAAAAAATTGTGAAGAAGATGAATTTTGTAGTATGAGATACTACCTTGCAGAATGTTTTTGGTGGGACAACAGTTTAAATTACCTCAACTATTCTATAGAGATGACCCCCCAAAGTAACAATGAAACTATGAGGTTGAGACTCATAAATAGCATGGCGCTTCCACAGATATGTCTGGCTGAAGAGAACATCATATAAATCTAGTGGGGAAACATCACATAATACCTGATCTTGAAGGTTTGGATGGTGTATGGAAATCAACACTATTGGCTGACACGAAGAACATGTCCCTAGTGAAGCCACCCAATTTTGTATGGTTGTGGGTGTGGTGTTGTCGACAATCCCAATTGTTTGATGACCTATGATAATATGATTTTATTCTATCTTCCTCTATCAACAACAAAATGCAGAGGGGTCCCCTTCACCCACATCTGTGAATGAAAAAGGAGCTCTCCCTCTTCAAGATCTACTAGTTATTCTAGTTGAATTGTTGTGGTTGCGACAATAACAGTGAGGTCTTTGTCGATGATATGTCTTCTATCAGTATTTTTTGAATCATGTTCCAAATCAAGGTTGGACTCCTTCTCTTTAATCTCGGCTACCAATGACCATTTTGAGTGACATTCATCGGTGTTTTTTAGGGGCTTTTGTGGAAATCACACCATTTTCCGGTGTCCTTATTTGTCTTTCCATCACCCTTATTTTTCTCTACCTTGAACTGGTTTTCGACATGATGTTTTTTAGGGTCATCTTGATCATACTTTGTTTTTTGCAGATTTGCAAACCTAAACTCTTGTTTGTTCTGGTGCTTAAATTTCTGCTCAATTTTAACAGTTTCTCGATAAGAAGAACCGAGTGATGAGATATCCGGAAAATCCATTTCAGTTTGGATGTATTTGTGTAGAGCTCCATGGTATTTCAAAACCAAATGTCGCTCAGAGTTATTGATACCAATTTTGGTGCGCAAGTTATGGAAGGCATTGGTGAACTCTGGCACTACTTGGCCCCTCTCTTACAACCATGTGGTCCATCTCATGTATCGTTCATCATAATTACCAACAAGGTAATATTGTTCCTTGAGCACATCCACAAAAAAATCCCAGGTGTGATCGACCCCATATATTCTAGACTCCTCCATGGAAATTTTCTCCCAATAATTTTCCTACCAATGTTTGACATGGAGGAGAGCCTTAAGGAGTGCGAAGGTGATATTTTCCCTGTCGAAAAAATTGTGAACAAAGAAATAACCTTCTAGCAGATTAAACCATTTTTCTAGGGAATCTCCATCTATCTGTCCTTCAAATACGGGGATATAAAAATTAACTTGTACCTTGAAAGGTTAGGTTACTACAAAGTGGTAGCTTGATGAATACATGTCAATTATTATCTGTAGATGTTGAAGGATGTTGGCAAAATTCTCCATATTTCATCCCTGTGTTGCGTGAGAGATTTCTCAAGAAACATATTAATAGAATCTTCTTCTCCATCATTTTTATTTTTCTTCCTCCATGGAGGGTTTCTTTGTCTTGCGAGAGAAATTTTCCTCAAGAGAGAAAATATCGAGACCCAACTTGCTATACTCAAATCGCATCGGGGACATGCACTAAAAAACGATCAAGAGTAGGTTGCACTAATACCACTGATATAGATTATTTTTAGCATGAAATGAGAGGGGAGATATAATAAATAAATGTACAAAGATGTCTCAGATATCCCATAATATAACAAAAATATATCAGAGATGCAACCATAAACAAAAAGACACAGTAATAAACAATTTCTATTAATGAGCAAAAATGTACAAAGACTGTAAAAATATAGAGTGAAAGACTCGCTAGAATGGGGGGAACTTATCTCTAGGGAGAGATGTTATTAATACTTACATTCGCAACAAGATGTATTACAATGAGGCTCTAAAGGATTTTTTAACATAAAGAAAATCCAAAACCCTAACCTTGGAAGATGAAAAGCCAACAGTTTTGTGGACCCCATTTTGGGTAGTTTGGTGTATCAACTTCTCAGGGGCATAACTTTGGCATGCGATCTATGTTTGGGGTACATGATATCTTTTTGGAAAGGTCTATATGAGGAATACACATGTTTCCTTTAGAATCTAAATTTCTGTACATTCCAATTGTGGCGATCCCTAAAAACGTTGTTCAGGGCCTCAAAACGGCCCTGAAAGTTTAGGACCCAAAAACTAGAAACAAAACTACCAAAATTAGCCAGTTGGAGTAGGTGGGTGGCCAATGATACCCACCTATATAAATCATCTCTCCTTAGGAATAAATGGTCTCCATTGTGTTTAGTTCCCGGGAAGAGGGGAAAGTGATTGTTGAATATGAGTCTTGGTGAGTTGTTTGCCTTGTTGGAGACATTGTGTTGCTTGGTTTGTGGAAGGCCATCACAAACCTGTTGTTGGTAGGGTTGAATCTATTCAATCATTCAGAATACATGAGATGAATATGTGAAAAAGGAATCTTTGTGCTTTGCTGCAATCTTGTCGACCTGCTTCGAATGGAAAGAAGGTGTTTGGTTTGAGGATCTTGTGGTTGTAGTGTTCTTTTGTTCACCTTTTGAATAGATTGTGAAGAAGATGAATTTTGTAGAATGAGATACTACCTTTTGACATTTTTTAGGTGGGATAGTAGTCGAAATTACCTTCAGTTTTATGTAGAGATGACCCCCTAGAGTAAGAATGACACTACGAGCTCAATACTCTTAAATAACATAATTCTTCCACATATATGGTTGGCCCAAGAGAACATCACATACATATAGTGGGGAAACATCACATAATACCTCATCCTTGAAGGGATGGATGATGTATGACAATTGACACTACTCGTTGATATGAACAACACGTGCTTGGCGAAGACACCCGATGTTGTATGGTTGTGGGTGTGGTGTTATCGGCAGTCCCAACTATTTGACGAACTTTGTTGAGATGAGGTTATTTTGGATTCTTCTATAAACAATAAAATGAAGCAAAGCCCCCTTCACCCAGATCTATGAATGAAAAGGTGCTCCCCCTCTTCAAGATATATTGGTTATTCTAGTCGAAATTTTGTAGTCACAATGATAGCAATGGGGTCTATGTCAACGATATGTCTTGTATCAGTATTTTTTGAATCAGATTCTGAATCAGGGTTCGGCTCCTTGTCTTTTATATCATCTAGTAATGACCATTTTGAGCGAGTTTCATCGGTGCTTTTCTAGGGGATTTTGTGGAAATCACACCATTTTTTGATGTTCTTTGTCTTTCCATGATGCTTCTTTTCCTATGGCTTGGAATGGTTTTCGGTAGACTTTTTTTTAGGTTCGTCTTTATCATACTTTGGTTGTTGTGAATTTATAGACCCAAACTCTCACTTGTTCTCGTGCTTAAATTTATGCTCGATTTTAACATCATATCAATAAGAAGCACCAAGTGATGAGATATCCAGAAAATCCATTTTAGCTTGGATGTATATGTGTTGAGCCCCATAATATTTCAGAACCAAATGTCACTCAGAATATTTGATACCCAGCTTGGTGCGCAAGTTATGGAACTTATTGGTGAACTCCGACACTGGTTGGCCCCTCTCTTGTCACAGTGTGGTCCATCTCATGTATCTCTCGTCATAGTTACCAATAGGGTAATACTTTTCCTTGAATTCATCCACAAAAAAATATCAGGTGGGCTTGGCCCCATATATTCCATAATCCTCTATGGAAGTTTGCTAGCAGTAATTTTCCAACCAATGTTTGACATGGGGGAGAGCCTTAAGGAGTGCGAAGGTGATCTCTTCATCGTCAGAAAAATTGTGAACAAAGAAATAACCTTCTATCATATTTAACCATTAGTCTAGGACATCTTCATCTATCTGTCCTTCAAATACGAGGATATCAGAATTAACTTCTACCTTGAAAGGTGAGGTTCCTCCAAAGTTTTTGCTTGATGAAGATGCATCATTTTTTATCAGAAGGCATTGAAGGATGTGGGAACAATTCTCCATCATTTCTTCCCTGTATCGCATGAGAGCTTTCTCAAGTAATATATTTATAGAATATTCTACTCTGTCATTTTTCTTTTCTTCCACCATAGATTTTTTCTTGGGTGTGCAATAGATACTTTCCTCAAGAGAGACAAGTTTGAGAACCAACTTGCTATAATTGGACCTCATCGGGGACATGCACTGAAAAACGATAAAGAGCAGCCTGCTCTGATCCCACTAAAAATCGATTAGTTTCAAAACGAAATGAGAGCGAAGATATACTAAAGAAATGTAAATAGATGTCTTAGATATCCAATAATATAACATAAATATATCAGATATGCAACCATAAATAGAGAGATACAGTAATACACAATTTCTATTAATGAGTGAAAATGTACAAAGACTGTAAAAATATAGTGTGAAAGACTCGCTAGAATGGTTGCATCTTATCTCTGAGGAGATATGTGACAGATGCTCACATTCACAAGAATATGTATTACAATGAGTCTCTCAAGGCCTTTT
>JASDQU010192957.1:3748-16347 GCA_032191745.1 Picea mariana | reverse complement strand
CTGAGAAGAAGAAGATGGGTCCTCCAGGACCATGCTCAGGTCGCTCCTGCTCTCGGTACTCCATGTCTAGGACCATGTGGGCCTCGAGACATGATCTCCTAGTTATCCCTAGATATCGGGGATAACACTCCCCAAGAGATGCGCCACTCTTCTTCTCCTGTCTCTAACTGGTAATTGCAGCTTGCCTCATAAGATAATGAGCAAGTGAGTTGTGTGTTTTAAGTGAGGCGCTAGCCTCCTATATATACAAGACTGGCACGTGTAAAAGGGTTTCATTGGCAGGGCCGACCTCTCACTCTGGGTGGGTAAACCCACCTTTAATTAATTCTAGGTCTTCAATAATAACTGCTGGGGCCGACTTCTTATTCTGCCTATTACAATTGTCCGATGACCAATCCGCAAAAGGGGATTTGGTCCTAATACAATTACCGACATGATTAATCCACAATGGGGATTAATTCTAATAATAAAATAACAATAATAATAAGAATACTCTTCGCAGTTACATTATTTCAACAGGGTTGAATCTAAGACACTTACAACTTCCAAGTAGAGAGTAAGTAGACACAACTTTAAATATTAACTAGGTCATTATAAAGAAGGATTTATCTCAAATTGTGTTATCCAAGGACATGTCCCCAAGGGTTGGATACACTTCCTATATGTTCCCCACGATAGACAAGAATTGTAGATGTTGGCCAATCCCCTTGAGTATCAGAGACATATCTTGATGTTGTTAGAAAACATAGGTGCATTGTAGAAGTAGAAACAATAGATTCAAGAAGACTTGGAGGTGTTTAGAAACACCGTTATGACATTACAAAGCACAAGAAGATTATTCATATCATTTTTTCATCGTATAGACCTATCCATCGACGATCCATATATACACTTGTGCATAATGAAACTCCTTAAAATAGGGTTTCTTTGGTCAACTTATATCACCCAAGTCGACCCCGAAGCAGTTAGACATTCCACTTTTCTTGGCCTTTTCTGTGCTCAACTGAAGAGGTTGTGTCTCTAGTAGGTTGGTGCTCAACTAAAGAGATTGGTGTCTCTAGTAGGTTGGTACCTACAAGCTTTGTAACAGTAGGTTCGTTCCTACAGACATTTATAAAGATAATTTTTTTTGGTTTTTTCCCACAAGGGTTTCCAAATTAAACTCTGTGTACTGTGATTTGAGTTTACATGCATTTACTGTTTTAAAGTTAATGAATGATTGATGAATGCTCATTTAAAGTAAAAAGTATTTTATACTTATTCACCCCCGCTCTCAGTATACGTATAAATTCAACAATTGGTATCAGAAAAGGTTCCTTTGGAAATAGTCTAACTGCTGGAAGGAAAATCTCGGGAGAACACATGGCTAGTCAAGAAGAATTCCTCTTCATGGCCATGGATACAAAGTCTACTCATATAGAAAATGAAAATAGTCAGAAAAAAAAATCAGATTCAAAAGAAGAAGACATTGATGGGGAAGTAAATATTGAAGCAGAACTCGTTAGTTCCTTGGAAGAAATAGACAGACTCATGGGAAAGAATAAAAAGAAGAAAGAGCAATTGCAAAAATATGAAAAGAAGGATCATGATCTTGATGAAACAAAAGAAACAGTTATCATCTTGAAGACACAACTAGAAGACGCAAAAATTATAGAAAAAGTGGTAAGAAGCTAGTTGAAAGAAAATAAAGAAAATTGCGAGAAGCTAGAGGCTGAAATCGTTTCCCTAAGAAAGGAACTAGAGAAATCAACTGATTAATTGAGTAGAAGCTTGAAGTTTGCAAAAAGTAATGAAATCTTAGATAATATTCTCAGTCACCAAAGGTCACCATTCATCAAGATAGGTCTTGGCTATGACGAAAAACGAAAGACCCCCGAGGGTGATGCAAGCACTAAGGTCACAAAGCCATCCGAAAAGAAAAATGAAGAAAATCCTAAAAGCTATGCTAATATTCTTAAAGGTTCCTGTTATCGCACAGTTTGTAGTTAAGGTAAAAGATGCAAAAATTATAGAAAAAGTGGTAAGAAGCTAGTTGAAAGAAAATAAATAAAATTGTGAGAAGCTAGTGGCTGAAATCGTTTCCTTAAGAAAGGAACTAGAGAAATCAACTGATTAATTGAGTAGAAGCTTGAAGTTTGCAAAAAGTAATGAAATCTTAGATAATATTCTCAGTCACCAAAGGTCACCATTCATCAAGATAGGTCTTGGCTATGACAAAAAACGAAACACCCCCGAGGGTGATGCAAGCACTAAGGTCACAAAGCCATCCGAAAAGGAAAATGAAGAAAATCCTAAAAGCTATGCTAATATTCTTAAAGGTTCCTGTTATTGCACAGTTTGTAGTTAAGGTAAAAGACAGATGAAAGGAGGTCAAACTGGCGTAACTGAACCAATCCCACCAATGTCACCTCAATCGGAAGGTTCTTTCTGTTTAGGGAGGTAAGGCCCAGGGGAGACGTCCTCGGTGACCTGGGGTTTTGAGAAGGCAAAAGGCTTAAGAAGGCTAAGTGATAATATTCCCCCTCACAAATCACCACCTGATTAGAAAGTCCGGCTTAATAGCCAACAAAGATAAAAGATAACCGGAAGTAGTAATCAAGAAGTGTACCTGCCCGAGACAAAGCAACAAAGAAACTGTACATGTGCAAGCTTACTTGATGGTTAGTACTTCATATAATCAATGACTTTCTGATAATAAGCAATTGAGTAATAAGATTGACGAAGTAAATCAATGTTTATACAAGAGCAATGATTACAATATCACTTCACAATAAATGCTAAAGAAACTCTAATGATGAGTGGCAATCAATGTAACAATATCAGCACTTTAGAAACGATGCCTTAACCAATCATTCAATTGCTTTAAAGGTAAAACGAATGCTGCATAAAGGTGTTTATCCCTCTATGCCAACCTTTTTGACCTAATTCTGGTCATTAGTATTGTATAAATAAGGGGAAAATCCCTCTTTTTGCACCCTCCTTAGGGTTTCTTGGTTGAAATTTTAGGTGCACTTGTTGAAGGAGGCTAAATTTGGTGTATTTTGGCAAGCTTCTTGGTGGATGTGTTCAACTAGGTATTTTCTTGATTATTCTTGATGTATGTAAGTGAATTTTTCTGCAATTCTTATTAATTGAATGATTATGGTTTACTTATCTTGCATTTACATTCAAGATTATGAAATTGCTTGATTAAACCCTAGGAAGACTAGCACATGTTATTGTCCTAGCTTCAAAATCTTTCACCTACTAGATATTGTCAAAAGGCCAATTTTATTGAAGCATGAGCTAAGGCCTTGCCATTGCAACACCTTAGTATCCATTGCTTCATCCTAGCTGTTTTTTTTTGCTTCATCATTGAGTTAAAGAGGGAGGAAATCTACTAAGTCCTAGGGTTACCTACACCTTAAGTAGCTAGTTTCCCCTAGGGTTTGATAATTGGAGCCTTGGGTTACCAACACTCCACTCTATCATTCTCTCTTGTCTTTGACTCTCCATTATCATTTTCCTTCAACATTTGCTGCTGCATTATTGACTCCATTTGCCCTAAAAAAGCACTAGTCTAAGTCCTCTCTTGAGTAATTGATCAACACAACCTTCAAAACCTACTCTTTGAACAACCTACTAACACTTTCTAACCCTAGAATAGCCTAACTTACTAACAATACTTCTGTTGTTACTAAAGTAAGCTACAACCATTAGATGCAGCATTAAAATCTCATAAAAGCAATTGTAAAGGATGATTTATACCTTGTCTTATTTGCTTCTACCAAATGCTAGTGTTATGATTGCAATGGTTAATAATTCTTAGTCATTTTGAAGCTATTTTCTGTTAATGTTTAAGCCATTATTATAGTTCTTTGCATTTCAATAGATAACAATAGCATAAGATAGAATCACTGAGAAATACACAATCACAAGAGATACATCATTTATCCTAGGAAACCCTCATGGGGAAGAAAACCCAACAAAACTTCCTTATTATAGATAGCCAATACAATGCCAAGAGATAACTCAAACAAATACAGAAAGTCCTCTCCCAAAGATGCGCCTCTCTCTCTCTCTCTCTCTCTCTCTCTCTCTCTCTCTCTTCTCCAACTGTAGCTCCGAAACTTGTCTTTCAATGAACAAGTGAGTGTGTGTCTAAGTGAGGCACTAGCCTCCTTATTTATACAAATCTGGCACGTGTGGAAGTGTCTCTTCACTGGCAGGGCCGACTTCTCAATCTGGGTGGTTATAACCACCTTTAATATATTCTGGGGCCGACTTCTTACTCTACCTATTACAATTACATTTTGACCAATCCGCAAAAGGGGATTTGGTCCTTTACAATAGCCGACATGTTCAATCCGCAATGGGGATTGATCCAATGAATAATATATCAAAAAATAATCAGAATACACTTTGCAGTTACATTATTTCAACACTCCCCCTTAACAAGAAGGGTATTCTTCAACAGCATCAAGCGAGAGAGAGGCCTTTATTATCAACAACATCAGGAGGACAGCATCATCAATATCATCTTGGAACACTGACTGGCGTATCTATAAATCATCGGAAGTTTTCTTCATTGGCAACATCGTCATTCTCAAAGGAATGCAATCATCATCTGCATCAATATGGATTAGTAAAAAACTAATACATCATCATCACAGCACGAGGCTGGCTCATCATCATAATACTGGATTGGCTTTACGTCACAGCTGTAAGGCTGGAAGCACAGTGCTCGTCTTGCTTTACGTCATAGCCTTTTAAGCTGGAAGCAAGATACTAGACTGAATTTATGTCACAGCTATCAAGCCAGAAGCATAGTACTAGTTTCATCTCATCCTCTTGCTTTACGTCACAGCTATCAAGCTGGAAGCAAGATACTAGACTGGATTTACGTCACAACTATCAAGCCGGAAGCACAATACTAGTTTCATCTCATCGTCTTGCTTTATGTCACAGCTATCAAGCTGGAAGCAAGATACTAGACTGGCTTTATGTCACAGCTATCAAGCCGGAAGCACAATACTAGTCTCATCTCATTGTCTTGCTTTACGTCACAGCGATCAAGCTGGAAGCAAGATATTAGACTGGATTTACGTCACAGCTATCAAGCTGGAAGCACAGTCCTAGTCACATCTCATCTCATCACTGCTCCCCCTTTCGAGGAAGGTCCTTTCGGACTATACCAAGCTTATCTCGAAAGTTCTCAAACTTTACACGAGATAGAGGCTTGGTCAACACATCAACAACCTGTTCATCCGTGCTAACGTACTGGAGCTTTATGGCTCCTCTCTGCACCATGTCACGGATGTAATGATATCGGATCTCTATGTGCTTCGACCTGTCATGGAATACATGATTCTCTGTCATCTTTATGCAGCTCTGGTTGTCACATAGGATCGTGGTTGCTTCCATCTCTAGGTCAAATAGACCGGTCGACAACCTTCGAAGCCATATAGCTTTGCAGCTGGCAGAACACGCAGAAATGTATTCTGCTTCCACTGTGCTGAGAGCAATGTTGGATTGCTTCCTACTTTGCCAGGAGATCATGGCTGATCCCAAACTGAAACAACATCCTGAAGTGCTTTTCCTGTCAGAAACACTTCCTGCCCAATCTGAATCAGTGTATCCACTCAATGTGAAATCATGATCTCCATCATAACTGAGACCACAATCTAATGTACCCTTAAGGTACCTCATCACATGTTTTGCAGCCACTAGGTGAACATGTCTGGGTTCTACCAGAAACTGACTCAAGGTGTTCACGGCAAAACAGATATCTGGTCTGGTGTTCGTCAAGTACATTAGCGATCCAATGATCTGTCTATACAGTGTGGCATCAATCAATCCTGACGAAGTGTCGACCAACAGCTTCAACTTCGTTTCCATGGGTCTATTCATGGACTTGCACTCTAACATGTCCAATCTCTTCAAGATTTCGACTGCATATTTCCCTTGGTTAAGGAAGATCCTCTCTGGACTCTGCCATACCTCAAGACCTAAGAAATAATGCATTAGGCCAAGGTATTTCATCTCAAATTCTGAGGCGAGTCTCTTCTTACATTCGATGATGAGCTTTTCTTCTCCAGTTAAGAATAAGTCATCCACATACAACAATAATATCACTGGCTCATCGTTCATAACCTTGAAGTAGAGGTTAGAATCTGCTTTACTCTTGGTAAAGCCCAAGATCGTTAGGAAACTGTTTATCCGGCCATACCAAGCTCTAGGAGCTTGCTTCAATCCATACAAGGCTTTCTTCAACTTGCAGACATGAGACTTNCAAATCCTTGAGGTTGCTCTATATACACTTCCTCTTCAATGACACCATTTAGGAAAGTTGTCTTTACGTTCATCTGGTGTAACTTCCACTTTATCTTAGCTGCAAGGGCTATGATGGTCCTGATCGAAGTGTATTTGGCTACAGGAGCGAATGTCTCTTCATAGTCAATGCCTTCTTTTTGGGAAAAGCCACGAGCGACAAATCTTGCTTTATACTTCTCAATACTTCCATCAACAGCATGTTTTATTTTGAAAAACCATTTGGAGGATACCACATCCTTACTCTTCGGTCTGGGAACTATTTCCCATACATTGTTCTTTATTATGGATTGGTACTCTTCTTTCATGGCATCTGCCCATTCCTTCTTTTGAATCGCTTCTTTAAAGCAAGTAGGCTCTTTCTCTAGGAGATCACACATCAAAGCCGTATAACTAGAGAATGGCTTTGGTTTCTTCACCTGTCTCGTGGTTCCTTCAGGAACACCATACTTCTCTCCATATTGAATAAGCTCTCTTGCCCAAGCAGGCTTTCTCTTATGGAAGATCGTCATTTGAGTAGGTTCTTGAAATTCTACTATGTCATGATCTTCTAGAATTTCCTCATTCGGGGAAGTTACGACTTCCCTTACTGGTTCTGCAGCTCTGGGAACCTCCCTTACCGATTCTGCAATTCTGGGGATTACAGGTTCCTCTTCATATACTTCTTCAAGATGGCATCTTCTCAATTTATTGAGCACTGCATCTTCATCGAAGGTCACATCCCTGCTGATCTCAATGTGATGGTGACCTGGTATATAAATTCTGAAGGCCTTGGAGACCTCACAGTATCCCACAAATATTCCCTTCTTTCGTGAAGGTTCCAACTTGTTTCTCTTCTCGTTCAGAATATGTATAAAAACTGGGCAGCCAAATATTTTGAGATGGCTTACCTTTGGTTTCTTTCCGGTGAACACCTCTTCCAGGGCACTTGAACCCAAGTGCACTATGGGACAATCGGTTTTGCACACATACGGCTGTCATTGCTGCTTCTGCCCATAAGCACATAGGAAGATCTTGATCTTGGATCATGGTCTTCACGGCTTCCATTATCGTTTTGTTCTTCCTTTCAGCTACACTGTTTTGTTGAGGATTATAGGGAGTAGTGAGTTCCCTCTTGATCCCAACATCTTTGCAGAATTTCACGAACTCTTTTGAGGTGTATTCTCCTCCATTATCTGACCTGAGTATCTTGATCTTTCTTTCAGAAAGATTCTCTATCAAGGCTTTGAATTTCTTGAATTTGCTGAACACTTCATCTTCAAAAAATACACCTAGGTCTTACGAGAATAATCATAAATAAATGATACATAGTATACATACCCACTAATGGAGGACGATGGCATTGGGCCACACATATCTGAATGAATGAGTTCTGGGACTCCTTCTGCTTTGCTGTCTCTGTTCGAAAAAGGGTTCTTGATGTTCTTCCCTTGTGCACATCCATTGCATATGCCTTCATGGTCAACCTTGAGTTCTGGTAAACCTGGGACCGCTTTGCATATGTATGGTAGCGCCTTGTAGTTAATGTGAGCTAATCTTCTATGCCAAAGTTCACATGGATTCTCAATGGCGTGGGTCATGGCAGCTTCTGAGTGACCCTTTAGCTTATACAAACCATTCTCTTCTTTTCCAATGATGATTGCTTCTTTTGTGGTTTCTCCTTTAGCTCGTTGCCTTCTGCAACCTTCACTATAACTTCCTTAGGGTTATTACCTGTGACCTGGGACAAGGTCAACAAAACAGCAAGCAAGAATAATATCCTTTTGATAATATAAAGCAATAGCACGAACAATCATCATAGTGGCTCCTTTAGAGCTATCACTTGTAACATGTCTGAACCAAAGATTAAAGGTAAGGAATACAATACGAAATGAGGTCAACACTTTCATAGTGTTGTGATCAAACATTCCTCCATGGCAACCTGGAACTAACACCCGAGGTTTCTCCTGGGATATGGAGCTTTGTCCTCAAGAATGAGTGCTTGCTTTTCTTCCAAGTCTCTTTCACTCAAGATGATGAGTGCTTTCTTCAACCTGTCTTTTGTACTGAGACAATATGCTATCTTGACAGAAGGTTGGGTTAGAGGATAAGCTCTATGATCTCAACTTTTAATCCATCTAATATTTTGATCATAGCTTCAACATGCAACACTGATCAAAATAATGTCATAACAAATAGATGCATATTAGAATAATCAAACCCGAGTTGCATTATTCTTCTGAATGTGTTGGATCTTGAGATCCTTCTAGATCTATGGCAAGAGATCCCTTCTCCTGCAAATACTCTTTAATGTTTAACCATTTAAACATATGTGAGTACATACCTCTGATAGCAGGTAGTGGCACCATCTGGCAGCAGTGGTAATCATTACCAACTCTTGAAAACTTCAAGGCTGACTGCAACTGGTAGTACGGCTGCAACTGCAACTGGTTCTGAGACTGCAACTGCAACTGCAACTGCAACTTAGGGTTTTGTGAGGAAACCCTAATTTTTAACTTTGAATTTTGAAATTCTGATCTAGGGGATAGATGCGCTGAGTTGAGGCGAGTAAGTTGGTGTAGTCAGATTTTTGAAAATCCAACTTTTACCCCTCCAAACTTGATCTGCGGATTTCTGGACTGGTGCTTCTGGTTTTCTAGTACTTCTGGTACTCTGGTACTTCTGGTACTCTGGTTTTCTGGTTTTCTGGTACATTGTGAAAACTAGGGTTTCACTTTCCGAGATATCTAGCCACTGAAAAGGTGCGCTGAAGGTGCCAAAATGATCCCTGGGGGAGGGTGCACTTTTCTAGATGGTTTTAGGGCTAAAATACCTCACCAACAAAAAGCCCTAATTTGCATGTACGACAACAGTGACGTTTTTCACTTTTCTCTTGTGAAAGATGCTCTCTTCAGCTTGGCTCTGATACCATGTTAATGTTTAAGCCATTATTATAGTTCTTTGCATTTCAATAGATAACAATAGCATAAGATAGAATCACTGAGAAATACACAATCACAAAAGACACATCATTTATCCTGGGAAACCCTCATGGGGAAGAAAACCCAACAAAACTTCCTTATTATAGATAGCCAATACAATGCCAAGAGATAACTCAAACAAATACAGAAAGTCCTCTCCCAAAGATGCGCCCCTCTCTCTCTCTCTCTTCTCCAACTGCAGCTCCGAAACTTGTCTTTCAATGAACAAGTGAGTTTGTGTCTAAGTGAGGTGCTAGCCTCCTTATTTATACAAATCTGGCACGTGTGGAAGTGTCTCTTCACTGGCAGGGCTGACTTCTCAATCTGGGTGGTTATAACCACCTTTAATATATTCTGGGGCCGACTTCTTATTCTGCCTATTACAATTACATTTTGACCAATCCGCAAAAGGGGATTTGGTCCTTTACAATAGCCGACATGATCAATCTGCAATGGGGATTGATCCAATGAATAATATATCAAATAATAATCAAAATACACTTTGCAGTTACATTATTTCAACGTTTGCTGCTGCATTATTGACTCCATTTGCCCTAAAAAAGCACTAGTCTAAGTCTTCTCTTGAGTAATTGATCAACACAACCTTCAAAACCTACTCTTTGAACAACCTACTAACACTTTCTAACCCTAGAATAGCCTAACTTACTAACAATATTTCTGTTGTTACTAAAGTAAGCTACAACGGTCATTAAATGCAGCATTAAAATCTCATAAAAGCAATTGTAAAGGCTGATTTATACCTTGTCTTATTTGCTTCTACCAAATGCTAGTGTTATGATTGCAATGGTTAATAATTCTTAGTCATTTTGAAGCTATTTTCAAGGCATTTAATGTGAAGTATTGCTCTATAAAGATTGTTGTTATAAATTTTCTGTTTACTTCATTATATTCAACAAATTGCTTTTATCAAGAAAGTCTATGGTTTTATGAAGTGCTAACCAGCAAGTGTACTTGCAAATATATAGTTTTCTTGTTGCTTTGTTTCGAGTAGGTACACTTTGACATATTATCTCTTCATTGGTTATAAAACCGGAATTTCTGATCAGTGGTGACTTGTGAGAGGGGATCTTTATCTAGCCACTTTGACTTTTCTGTTAATGTTTATGCCATTATTATAGTTCTTTGCATTTCAATAGATAACAACAACATAAGAACAAGATCAGTGAGAAATACACATTCACAAGAGACACAACATTTATCCTGGGAAACCCTCTAGGGGAAGAAAACCCAACAAAACTTAATATAAATAGACAATACAATGCCAAGAGATCTTATGCTAAAACAGAAAGTCATCTCCCAAGATATGCGCCACTCTCTCTCTCCTTTGCCGGTAACAGATCAGAACTTGTCTCTCAAACTGAGCAAGTGAGTTGTTATCAAATGAGGCGCTAGCCTCCTTTATTTATACAAGTTCTGGCACGTGTGAAGTGTCTCTTCACTGGCAGGGCTGAATTCTCAATTTGGGTGGGTAAACCCACCTTTATTATATTTCTGGGTCTCTTAATTAACTACTGGGGCCGACTTCTTATTCTGCCTATTATAATTGTATGTTGACCAATCTGCAAAAGGGGATTTGGTCCTATTACAATATCCGACATGATCAATCCACAATGGGGATTGATCCTATAAATAAAATATCAATAATAATAAGAATACTCTTTGCAGTTACATTATTTCAACACTCCCCCTTAACAAGAAGGGTATTCTTCAGNTAACATCATGTGAGAGAGAGAGGACAACATCATCAACAACATCAGATAGGAGGACAACATCATCAATATCATCTTGGCTGGCATATCTATAAATCATCGGAAGTTTTCTTCATCGGCAGCATCGTCATTCTCGAAAGAATGCCATCATCATCTGCATCAATATGTATCAGTATAAAAATGATACCTCATCACAGCACTAGGCTGGCCCATCACAGTACTAGACTGGCTCTATGTCACAGCTGTTAAGCTGATAGCTCAGTGCAAGTCACATCTTGCTTTACGTCTAACAGCTAAGTCAGAAGCAAGGTATACATCATCTTGCTTTACGTCTAACAACTGGGTCAGAAGCAAGGAACACATCATCATCTTGCTTTACGTCTAACAACTAGGTCAGAAGCAAGGAATCATCTTGCTTTACGTCTAACAGCGAGGTCAGAAGCAAGGAACACACACAACATCTTGCTTTACGTCTAACAGCGAGGTCAGAAGCAAGGAATCATCTTGCTTTACGTCTAACAACGAGGTCAGAAGCAAGGAACACACACATCATCTTGCTTTACGTCTAACAGCGAGGTCAGAAGCAAGGAATCATCTTGCTTTACGTCTAACAGCGAGGTCAGAAGCAAGGAACACACAAATCATCTTGCTTTACGTCTAACAGCGAGGTCAGAAGCAAGGAATCATCTTGCTTTACGTCTAATAGCGAGTGTTGACCGCCTATTCGGCTAGGGGGTCAACTCATGTGCCATGAATATATGCATCATCAGATGCAAGTATATTGAAGACAGTATTGGTTCTACTTGGGCATTTGATGCTCCAGCACAAAATTTTGTAATCGAAATTTCCGCACCCCTGCGTGGGTTAATAATGTAATAAGTCTGCATGGATCATAGTTAGGTTAGGTACCTTGGGATGTTTTCATTGGGAGAGTTTTTTTCACCGAGGGTTTTTTATCCTTAGGTTGTCAACTGGGCTTTTTAGCCTGGTTGATTTCCCATGAGTTTTTCCCTCACACATGCAATAATTCCTCCAAAGTGGTGAACGACGTTCTAATGATCTCATCCTTTGGTAGCTATTGTTTAGGAATGATGTAAATGACCATGCTAGACATTGTAGAAAGTTTCACGGAATTTCGTCGAGTCTAGATAGGTTTTTTTTTAATTAATTAAAATTAATTAATTTTCCTAAGGTTGGAGTTTTAATTATTTAATTAATTAAATGTTTTTGAGCAAATATTGTAAAAACTGGGTCTTTGGGTTTTTGATAGGGGTATTTGTGCTCAAAAGAAATGGAATGGCACCCCCTACACCCATATACCAAGTTTCAGCTCAGTCGGACAAGTTTTGCTATGCATTTGTCCACCCGGAGTGTCAGTCAGTTAAAATAACAATTTTAATTGCTAAGTCAGTTTCGTAATTTTTGTAAAAAATAGTTAATGGGTTAGTTCGAAGGTGGAAAAGAGCAAGATTAGACTTTACCTAACCCTCCCAACCTTTTCCAACCTATTCTAACCCCTTACCCACCTTTTACACTAAAAAATCATGGCCCCCTAGGGGGAGTGACGTTTTTCCTTGGTGGAGGTTGTTGTGACTTATTT
>JASDQU010192956.1:6456-19269 GCA_032191745.1 Picea mariana | reverse complement strand
AATTCATTGCCGTGATTTCCCATTATGGCGGAGGCGATGTCTAACCACCACCAACCGCTTCAATAACTGCTTCATCGGGATTGAGGACGACCCGGCCAACTTGGCATCTTTGGGACGTGGAGGGCCCCTTGCGTTTCCACCTGGAATAACTGACTGACTTGGCGAATGGACGTGGAGGCCAGCGCGAAGGATGGGACGCATGACAGGAGTGGTGGCGTCGGATTATGAGGGCGTGAAGGGAGTGTCGAGGTGCGGGGGGAGCGACAGAGGAGGGCACCTGGCGGAAGACAATAGGCGAAAAGGGGAAAAGGAAAGATAATGGGCTTGCGCCTTAGCGAGATGCTGACGTGGAAAGGAGCGGGACACATGGCAGTAGGAGAAAGGCGGTTATAGAGGATGACATGACGGGAGAAGGGTCCATGCTGGCTAAACACAGAGAAGCTGGGAATGATGGGGTCACGCGAGCGCCATTGATCCGGGCGCTAAGATCTCAGCCGTCGGAGAAGTGCGCGTTTGATTCCGGACCCCCCCCCTCCGCTTAAAGGTAGAAAGGCGGGGGGGGTCCGGAATTGCTCTTATCGCCGTTGATCCGGGCGCGCTGATCTGGGTCGTTGAAGAGGTGCCCCCCCGATTCCGGACCCCCCCCCGCTTAAAGGTAGAAAGACGGGGGGGGGTCCGGAATCACACCTGCGCCGTTGATCCGGGCGCCACAATCCTTGCCGTCCAGACTTGATTTTCGTTTAATCATGGGCGCATTAGCACCCCGAACTTAGGACAAGTGGATTTTTGACCCATTCCTTCGCATTCTAACCCCCTTACAAGAAATATCGCTAACAGGAAGGTAAGAAAATTTGGGGAGGAAGAAGGAGAAAGGGAAGAAACAACAGTTTTGGCTGCAACAATTTTGCTTACAGTTTTTCTTGAGGACTCTCACAGGGGCACCATTGTTGCTGAGAATTTTGGGCTCAAGGGCCAGGAAACCGTAAGGATTCCTGAAGCTAGGGAGCTGAAGAGGCTATTCCTAGTTGGCTGGGAGGTTAATACTTGGTTTGGACAGTTTGGGCATCATCAACAACATCATCATCTTCAGGTTGAGCATCAGGTTGAAGTAAATACCTTATGCATTTTCTTATTTTTGTTATCATTATATTATTGTTAATCATTATACTGCTGTTAATTATTAGTATGTTGTTAGTATGCTGCTAAAATGTCAATTATTGTCATACTAAATTGTCAATTACTATCAATTATTATGCTAGAACAATGATTAAAGAAGTAGGTTAGAAATGATTTATGTATTATAATTTTTTTTTGAGGCTCTGTATGCACAGAGCCTTACAAAATTCTCATGTTCAGAGGCAGAATTTATGTACCAAATTCTCAAGAATCGAAGAATCTGATATTGAAATAAATGCATAATGTACCTTATGCCAGGCACCCAGGGTATCAAAAAACTATTGCAGTTGTCAAAAGCCAATATTATTGGCCAGACATGAAGAAGGAAGTTGTTGAGTATATTGTTAAATGTTTGGAATGTCAAAAGGTCAAGGTTGAGCATAGACACCCAGCTAGTTTGATACAACCATTACCCATTCCTGAGTGGAAATGAGAAGTGGTAACAATAGATTTTATCACCAAACTGCCAAGAACAAACAAACTACATGATTCTATCATGGTAGTGGAGGATAAGCTTACCAAAGATGCTCATTTTGTTCTAGTGACGCTCACTCACAAGGAAACCGACATTGTTGATATTTATATGAGAGAAATTGCTCGACTACATGGTATACCAAAGACAATTGTATCTGACAAGGATCCAAATTTTACATTGAATTTATGGAAAAGATTATTTAAAGGATTTGGAACAAATTTGAATTTTAACACAACTTATCATCCAAAAACTGTTGGACAAATAGAGAGGGTGAATCAAGTGATCGAGGATATGTTGAGAATGTACGTGATGGATAAACCATCAAAATGGGAAGACTACCTACACTTGGTAGAGTTTTCTTATAACAATGGGTACCAATCATCTCTAAAGATGAGCCCATTTGAGGCACTTTATGGCAGAAGGTGCAACACACCTGTAAGCTAGGACAACCCAACATATAGAGTAGTGATTGGACCAAATTTACTTAGGGAAATGGAAGAGAAGATGTAAAAAATAAAACAGAATTTAAAGGCTACTCAAGACAGGCATAAAAACTATGTTGATAAGGGCAGAACTTACAGGAAATTTAAAGTGGGTGACCATGTATTCTTGAAAGTGAAGGCCAACAGAAATTCCCTGAAGTTGCAAAATTGTTCAAAGTTGGTAGCTCGTTATTGTGGGTCGTTTGAAATCCTAGAGATAATTAAGACTGTAGCATACATGTTTGCATTGCCTGCATCAATGACTATTCATAATGTATTCCATGTATCATTTCTAAAAAAGTATATACATGATACTAATTATGTTATTGATTGGAATGTGATTCAGGTGGAGCAAAAAAGCGTGTTTTAGGTGCATCCGGTGTGCATACTGTATCATAAGTTCAAGCAAATCTAGAATTGAGTCATAGAGCTATTAAAGGTCCAATGGACCTGGTACGGTCTTGAGGATGCAACTTGGGAGCACAAAGATGCTATGTGGGAAAAGTACTCACATCTTTTTGAAGGTTTTTGAAATTTTGGTGGTAAATGTGTATATATATTGCACCGAGGACAGTGCATAAATAAAGGGAGAGTGATGTAACACCCCAAGATCGAGCCCCAATTGTAAATTTGAATATGTTTTATAGGTTGGTGAGTCAGGTTAATATAGGCTAGAAGGCTTATGTGATTATTAGGTCAGAGTGCCTAGATGTTAAAGGCAAGTGAGCTTATTTTTGTATATGTGAACACTCATATCATTAATAAAAATACATCGTTGCGTGTAGACCAACCACAATAAAAGAGTATGTGGGACTAAACTCCACTAGGAAGGGAAAGGGGGGGGGGGGATAAGAGCCTAGGAAAGGGGATAAGCTAGAGGGATTATCTCCAAGGGAATATTATAATAGTTTTCCTAAAAGACTAAGCTATGGATATAACTTATGATATCCTAAGTTTTTATGGGAAAGAAAAATGAAATACAAGTGGAGAGAAGCGAGCTCCTGGAGGGCCATGTGTCATCAGGGATGCATGTAAATACATGTGGGGAAATTAGTCCATTTCAGACTTACTCAACCATTCGTTCCAGGCTCTCCATTAGTCTTACCTCTGTAGCTTGCACACACTCCTTCAACCATACCCTCGTACTTTTCCATTGATCAGCAGTAATTGTACCCTTCTTGTTATGCACAGTACACATGTACCTTACCTGAGTCGTATTATTCCATATTCGCGTCAGTACTATTCCTTACCTGAATTATGTTGTTTCCAACCTCGTTCTTTGCCTGAACGTGGTTGATGCCATTACCTGTTCCATACCCTAGCTTTGATGTTGCCAGTACCCGTACCTGGTTGACTTAAGCGTGGATTGAAGAGGTGGGTTGTCAGGCCTGTGAGAAACTTTCTCCAGACGAGAGAATTGTTGGAGAAGTGATTTCCTGAGGGAGCCCAACTGCAACTATAGTGCTCTGATACTTCCTGTCTGCCATGTTGTTGAAGCCTTGGAAGGGAAGTGGGGCAACCCGAAGGACTGTTGAGTAGAGAAGGGGCACACTTCCTGAGGTGGGACATACATGTGGGGAATGAGAGAGTGTGGATTGTTAGTTTGAGTTGGCACTTGGGACGAAATCCTTCATGTTGTATGTGTAGCATCAGTCTGGTTAAGAATCCCCTTACTCGGGTGGAGTTTAGTCCCAGCTCGGGGGTGAGCCACTGCTGAGAATTCTGAGCAACATGGTCTAAGGCTGGGAGGATCCTGGAAGGTCTGCATGCAGTTGGTGGTCTTCTATCAAAAATAAGTATCAGTTGTGTGTTAATTTACATGTTGCATACATGTGTGTGTGTGTGTGTGTGTATTGCCCGTGTATGATGTATGTATATGTTTACTGTTATTTCCACATGAATCTGTGTATTTGCATAATATATTTGTTTTGTTTAAAGTTTTATATATATACGGATGAAATTATTGTTTTTAAATGGCATGACCCAGCATGGATAGTTGAGTATGTTACAAATTGATATCAGACCTTGAAAGTTTTTAACCGACCTAGATGGTTGAGTATGTTACATTTAATGTGGCACATAAACTAAGAAAATGTCGACCATTAATATCGATTTGTTAACCTTGCTTCCATGGAACAACCATAGAACAAAATAATGTATACAATAAATGTGGATAGCCGTATGAGACTATATTAAATGCAACATTCAAGGGTATTCAAGGTGCAAATAATGTACTCGACGCACAATATCGTCCTCCAACCCAACATGTTATCAAATCAGAGACTTTCCAAGACCAAAATAACTATAGTCTTAATGGGTCCATTAATATTGGAAAATCCATATGTCATAATGATATGTGATAATGGCGTCCATAAAGTTACCTCCATTAATGATATGCGTATACACAAATGTATAGGCACCTACGGAGACTTCCTTTTTATAAGTGTAAACAACTATTTCAAAACGTTTATACAGACGACTTCCTTTTAATAGGAAGTGTAAACAATTATTTCAAAACGCGTATACAGAAGACATAATGGTGCTTTGACGGTATGAGCTCACCTGGTTAAGTGGTGAAAGTCGCCGTCCAAGTCATATCTATATTCTCCCTCCTCTCATCTCTTCCCTGCACATCCCTCTGTCTCTGCAATTCCTCAAACAAACTCAAAATGAACTACCCCGCCCTCATCGTTCCTTTTATTATTTCTGGTCTCTTCTTCCCCCTCATCATCTTCGTTCATGCCCAGCCTCCTTCGTATGAATCCTGCAGTCCTCAGGTTTGTGGCAATTCCACCATCCAATACCCTTTCGGGGATTGTGGCCTTTTATATGCTGAATGCGAAACCAATCAGACCATTCGCTTATTCTTGACGGGCTACCGATTTTGGAACGTCATTGGAGAAATCTTCCCTTATCGGAACGCTACAAATCACCCCGGAACCCTACAAATCACCCCATCTGATTATACAGCTGATTTAGACGATAATACGTATGATTGGTTGATGATGGGTGGATTCTTTAATCTTTCTGATGGATACGAAATGGGAACAATTTTTAACTGTGAACAACACCCATTAGACATAGTTATTATTCAATCCTTGTCTCTGCAGCGGGTCGATTGCATAAAATCTAACGGGCTCTATTGCTACTTTTACACTGGAATAGACCGGGCAATCGAATACTGTATTGCRTACGCTATGATCGTTCCGGCTAATAAAAGCTACAACATTAGCGCAGGTAATAATTTTGAGGTGGCCCTCCAGAGAGGGTTCCAAATTTCATGGTCGATACCCCAGCAMTGTCATTCGTGTCAAGCCACGGGAGGAAGATGTGTATCTTATTTTTACTATAACGACTTTCTTCCTAATCATAAGAATTATGGGGYTTACTGCGCCTGCCAKGATGGCACTTATCATTTCACGAACTGCACTGATGGTGAGATCTCCAAAACTTCATTTCTGGACAATTCTACTCTTTTCCATCTCTATCTATGTTACTCACTTGCTTCTGCTAATTCGTTTCTGTGAAGGATGGGGAATTGACTCGAACATCATAGTCGCAAATTATGAAGGCAACCGTGAAAGAAGCTCTAGGGTGGGTAACCCACCACCAAAGAAGATATCTACAAAATATATGGCAGGTAAATCGCTAATATAATTCAAATCTGATGCATTTGATATTTTCGTTGTTAAAATCTGTTTGTAGGAAGATGCTGCTAAGAATGAGAAAGATTTATATCATGTTTGTTACATTATAGAGAGAATGTTTCACATTATAGAGATTTTATTGACAGATCTATGCTTTATCTCGGCTCCACATAGATTTATTTTTATTCAATGTCGTGTTTGATTCTATTATTTCATCTTATATGGGAAACAAACAAATCTCCGATTTTTACCCCGCTAATTATCCCGTCAAACTTTATTTGCAGCTATAATTTCTACACTAATTGTTGTGACTAGCATAGTAGTGGTTTCTTGCATAATGGGCCATCGTCGAATTCGTTATAAAAGGACTTTGAGGGAGGAGGAGCAGAGCCTTCGGGAGTTTATGGACCCCCTCGACTCAACACCTCATTCCATTGAGAATTTCTTAAATCATTATTCCTCACAAGTGCCCACCCGATATTCTTATAGTCAAATCAGAGCTTACACAAACAATTTGGCACACAAGATTGGCAAAGGAGGGTTTGGAACAGTTTATAAAGGGAAGCTTCCCAATGGACGTCTGATAGCTGTAAAGATTTTGGACGAATCAAGACAGAGTGAGCAGCAATTCATGGCGGAAGTGGCTACAGTGGGTAGGACCTATCACGTTAACCTAGTGCGCCTCTTGGGTTATTGCTCCCACGGATCCAAAAGAGCTTTAGTGTATGAATACATGTTCAATGGTTCCCTTGACAAGTATGTACATGGAGGCCATCAAGACGATGAGTTGGAGTTGGATTGGAAACAGTTGTATTCAATTGCACTTGGTACAGCTCGAGGTATTGCATACCTACACCAAGATTGCAAAAATCGCATCTTACATTGTGATATAAAGCCCCACAATATTCTTCTTGATTCAGATTTTTGCCCGAAAGTTGCAGATTTTGGTCTAGCCAAAATATCGGATAGAGGGGAAAGTCACGTCTCCGTAGCTAATAGAGGAACCATAGGTTACACTGCCCCAGAGATGTGGTCAAGAATGTATGGACCTGTGACCGATAGATCTGACGTTTATAGCTATGGTATATTGCTTATGGAGATGGTAGGGGGCAGGAAGAACATCGACTTTGACAATAGAGAGAGCAGGTCAAGCAAGTTCTTCTATAGTGAGTGGGCTTTTAAACAGGTGGATAAGGGTGACTTTRTAAATTTGAGAAAAGGAAACATGTCAGAGGAAGACCAAAGTATAGCCAAAAAGCTCAGTTTAGTTGGATTGTGGTGCCTCCAGTTCAAGGCATCTAGCCGTCCCGCTATGAGCAAAGTGATCCACATGTTAGAAGGAGACGTTGACATTGYTACTCCTCCATCTCCATTCCCTTTTGATACACCTTTTSAATTACCTATTTCAGACCAGTCTTCAGCAAATGCTTTGGAGCTTCAAACTTTAAATTCCACAAGTATCAAATTGCCAAAAACTCCAGGTAAAGTAGCATACACAGTACAGCATATAGCATAGCAGAAAAGATCATTCATATATGAAGGTGCATGATATTCTGCCAAACACTCCAGGTAAAGTAACATACACAGTAAAGCATAGCACAGCAGAAAAGATCATTCATATATGTAGCTGCATGATATTTATTAGTGTGACACAATAAAGTCTGTTAGTTGGTAATAGAGATATTTTTTTTTAAATGAAAATTTTCTAAAAAAATAAGAAAACAGAGTTTTACACTACATGCTTGAATTTAAATATGATCCCTAGACAACAGCAAGCTATGACAAAAGTACTATATTAGTTTTGTTTTGAATTTAAATATGATCCCTAGACAACAGCAAGCTATGACAAAAGTACTATATTAGCTTTGTTTTGAATTTAAATATGATCCCTAGATAACAGCAAGCTATGACAAAAGTACTATATTAGTTTTGTTGGTTTGAATTTCAATATGATCCCTAGACAACAGCAAACAAAGACAAAAGTACTATATTAGTTTTGTTGGTTACAATAATTTATATTAGTTAGCTTTGTTGGTTACAAGAATTTATATTGGTTTTGTTGGTTACAAGAATTTTTATTGACATTGACATTTCTACTCTTCCATGTACATTCCCTCTTGATACATCTTTACAATTATGTATTTCAGTCTTCTTCAACAGTTGCGTTGGAGGGTCAAATGATCAATCTCAGAAGTAGGCAAACTACCAAAAACTCCAGGTAAAGTAACATACACAATAAATCCCAGCACAACAGAAAAGATTGTTCATACATGTAGCTGCATGATATTTATTAGTGTAACACAAGAAAGGTTTTTTTGGTAATAGAGATTTTTTTTAAATAAAAATTAAAAAAGAAAACAGAATTTTCCATCACATGGTTGAATTTCAATAGGATCTTAGACAACAGCAAGCAAGCAATGGTTAAAGTACTATATTTGTTTCGTTGATTACAAGAATTTTTATTATTTCCAATTTTAAAGAAGAAGAAACATTCAAGTAAATGTGTCTGATGCATTGAATCGAATCTTTGATGTCTAAGTTTTTAAAATAAATTTTGCATGTGATAACCATCTAACTCAGTCAATTTGAATTTTGGATGTCTCAAGGTTTCAACCGTAAGATATTAACATGAAGACATTAGAGTTCAACTACCAAGCTACTAGACGGATGGGCGCTTTGCAAATATTTGATCTATTTTACACAGCCTTACTTAAATCCTTAATGCTTCTCCATGATTTAGCTGAGGTTGTGTATATCTAATTACATCTCTTTAGAGGAGGTTCCACTGTGTTTATAAAATCCTCATCCAGAATTGATGGTTCATATAACAAAATTGAATGCAATCCTCATATTACCTGGTAATTCAAAATAAAATGGGAATCCAGTGCAATGTCCATGTATATTTTATTTTTGTTTGCTCCGATGCCCTATTTGGATTTGATGGTTCACTCGTCTTTGCTATATTTTTAATTATGTTTATTCAAATATATATTTAGATTTTATATATTTTATATTTAATGAATTTTACAAATTAATTTTTTATATATATAATTAGTTAAATTATGCATTATTTAATGATGATGAATGTTTATTAATATCAGAATAGGTTTGTGGAACTTTAAAAAAAGGTAAGAGATTACTTTTAGAATCATATTTTTGTATTAAAAAACTTAAGTGTTCCAACATCACCATAATTTCATTTTCTTATTTTCTCTTCTTTTGTTTAAATCTTGTATTTTTTTAATTAACTGAAATTATATATTTGACATAAAACTTTGGTATTCATGTTTTCTTCTACCCTTGATTTGTCCAAACTCCTAAGCTTTTGCATTTTCAATAATATTTTCATCTTAATTTTCTACGAGCTGTTTCTTTTTTCCAAGAAATTAAGGTGATCCTCTTTTTTATTGTTTTCTTTAAGTTCCAGTGTTTTGAATGGTTTGGCTATTCTTTTTTAAATCTTGATTCAATGGTTTGGCTATCTTTTTTAATACTTGATTCCTAGCATTTTAAGACTTGATTCATAGCATTTTAAGACTTGATTCATAGCATTTTTTTGAGAACCCTCAATGCTTTATAAGAGGTTTGACCATTCTTTTTTGTTCTCCTAATTTTTTAATTGTTATTAACTTTTTTAAAGTTGCAACATTCATGTTTCCATGATACTCTACCAGAAAATAATTGTGCATTTGACAATTATGTATTTGTTTTTGTTCACTTAACTTTTAGTTATTAGTTTATTTGGAGTTTTTTTTAAGGCCCTACTTTATAAAATTATCTTTGTGAGACTAAAATTGATTGTTTTTAGTCATTTGTGGATATTAAGATTAATGTTTCTAATCTTTGTTTATTTTTTTCTTTTTAGTCATTTGTGAACATTAATAATAATTCTATTATATTTTATTTTTAATATGCTCTCCTTTCCCTCTTCTTGATTGGGTTGTGAGGACCTCTCTTCAAGGAGAATGATGCAGTTATGGGCACCTTGACCCTATAGATCACTCCATTAAGAACTATTTTCTTGGACAATTTTTTTTTAGATATGGCTCCAAATTATTTGGAAATCCTTACTAATATTGGAATCGTCTTGAATTCTTGTTATACAAGATTGTAGCTTAGATGGCATGGATTAAGATAATTAACTAAAGTCCATCAGAACTAGGTGCTTGCCTGAGCCTCTAGGATTTGTTATCACATAAAACTGCACAGACAAATCTGCATGACAATTATAAACAAACAACCCTGTCACGGTTGGATGCCTCTCCATTCTACTGGCTGGGGTGTCCCTATTAATTAAATGCTGATGCTGCTGTCTGAGAATGAAATTTCTGCACGTAATTTAATGACGGTCAGCAAACAAAAGCCTACTAATGTCTCAAGAATCGACTGTTTAACCCCACCAGTGTCTCTCAAATCCGAATATAAGGAATTCTCATCTCCCCAAGGCTAAGGCGCCTTCACTTCTGAGAAAATAGGAAAGAAAACATCAGAAATGGCAAAAGCTATCACAGAAAGCGATGGTAAACTTTTTGGTCTGCCAAATGTCTTTCAGTTAATGCTTTAGAGGGATTTTCTTCCCTGGTCTACCTGCTCTTTCCATTCTAACTGCTGGCCAGAAGATTTTTCTGTTGTTAAGATAAGCTTTTACTTATTTAAATGGCTTTTACCCAGGTCGAACCTCCCAGTATCACTGTTTTTTCCAAGGGAATAAAGCTGGAAGTATTGCTGTTCATATGTCTTTCCTAATTCACTGAGTGCTGAAGCTCTTGATAAGGGTCGAATTCATACTTTATGGCCTTTTTCCTATCAGTAAAAAGAGGAAAGTTCTTACTGTTCAGTTAAAGTATAAGAAATATACTTTTTCAAACTTAACAGTTTGATTTCATAAAAAAAACCAGATTCTCCTTTACTATTATTGTTGTTTATAATAATAACAATAATAATAATTTAATTTCAAGGTCAAGGGACTTCTTTGAAATTGAGAAAACACATACACCCTTAAACTTTAATTTGTGAAAAAAAATGTAAACTGCTTTAGTTCCCTTTTAAAATTTCTTTCTATTTACTTTCAGGAATTTCCCTACCCACTTTTTTGGACAACACATTGATTATAAAAGGGTGTTGGCTAGCTGTTCTACTAAATAGCTTTTTTAGCTGTGATATAAATTTACACGAATCACTATTTTTTGTTGTTCAAAATTCATTTCTGAATGCAGAAATGAATTCAGCATGCCGAAAAACTCCCAGGGCACTAAGATTCTACATAAATAATCACTTAAATCTACGAGTCCAACAATTTCTTGCCATATTTCCCATAAATATCCCCCCAAAAAATCTTCATTTCGTAGAATTTTTAACCTTATAAAAAAAACTCAAAAAAATATAAAATGTCTTTTAAATACCCAACACACTATTAACAAGGACTCGTTTTCAAATTTCATGAGGGGGAGCCACTATAAACAACGCCCAAACTTGAGAGACAATTCTCTAGAAAAGAAACATACCACTAAAAAAACAACACATCAGTTATAAAAAAACCAATGAAAATTTTAGAGAAAAATATCACTAAAGAAACAACACATCAGCTATAAAAAGACCAATGAAAATCTTAGATAAACATGACATTTAAAAAACAACATTTGCAATCAACAACTCTCAACTTAGTAAAGATCACAACCATCTTCTCAAGTATTACACTAATGTTTTCCATGATCCTAAATCTTTGGCTCCTTACTATGAAATTGACCATCGTATCAATTTTAGCTTCGGGGCCTTTCTTCTAGGGGAATATGTACAAGAATTTTTTCATGAAAGGGGACAATGAAATAAAAAATCCAAAATTTGTTGTTTGATGAGTGTTTCTCCTAGTTGGTTAAGCTTTAGAATTAATTATTTTGCTTTTTAAATGATTTGTTGTTTTTTATTGAAAAAAAATGATAGTGAAAGGAGCTAAATGTTTGGTTTTCCAAGCAATAAATAAAATCACTATTGCAATTTGTTACAATTATATATATATATATATATGAGAGAAAAAGAAAGAGACAATGAAAAAAATACTTTTCAAGCATGGATCTAAAGACTAAGATACTTATATAGAATAGGCTTATTTTAATGGTTAGATATTTGATAGGATAAGCTATTTGAATAGTTAAACTCCAATTATAACTTGACATCCTCATTTTATCATTTACTTCCAATTTATCATTTACTTATTTAACATCCTCATATTCTCTATAACTTCGAATTAACACTTAGAGCCAAATTTCCATTGTCGGTTTTATATTATCTTGAAAAATTGGTGGGGTGTCAATGCAACCTCCACTAGCACAAGAAAAGTTGTGCAAAATTCAAATTTGCAAGATGACTTATGACCAAACACCTACATACATGTAGCCACATGCTAAAAGTCCATAGTCAAAGAAACATAATAACATTAAAACAAAGGACCATTACTTGAGCATAAACAAACTAAGAAATAATCACACAAATGTTGGGAGGAGGGTGGTGATGAGCATCCAATGTAGGGTCCCATCTCGTAATCAATAGATTAGCATCTATTAACTACATAGGTTCTCATGCATTGGTTGGAGGTTATATAGGCTTTGACCCTTTAGAAATGGCTAGGGTAGGAGTCGAGAACTACTAATCACTTCAAGGTGAGGATGGACGCCAACTTCTTTGCATTCTTGCCTCTGCATACCTATCTATTAGCTCGGTGGTGGGGCCCACTATGACTTGTAGGGGAGCTTTCTAACAGAGACTAAAAAGGGGCAAGTGGCTCCGTACTCAAGGTGCAATGGAGCCACCCAAGAAGTCTAGAACTTGTTGGAGATGCTCCAATTCCATCCTTAACTTTTGCATTTGCACTATGATTTGTATAGATACAATGACACAAGTAAGTGCATTGTTATACCAAAAAAAAATTCTTGATGTGGCTATTGAATTAAAAACATTGTTTTGTTTCTACTAAATCCAATATAGGATTTTTAATCTAATAAGTATTCATGCATAGTGGAATTCAAGTGCCCAACAC
>JASDQU010192954.1:7342-19945 GCA_032191745.1 Picea mariana | reverse complement strand
GCAATCACTAGTGGTCGTAGATCCAAGAAAAGGTACATGTGTCAGCAAATCATCTAGTTAGGAAGTTTAGCATTCGGGATAAATGGAGTGTGATGATGGGAAAACTCTCGAAGTGCTAAAGTACGAATTTCACCCAATATGTTCATCAAAAGGGACATGTGTCGGAAGATCGGCTAGTTTGGAAGTTCGACGTTCGAGAGAAATGGAATGTGTTGATGTGAAATCTCCCAAAGTCCCAAAGTCCATCGACCATTGGATGAAGTGGTGGGTTTTAGGAGTGTTGAGGACCATCATATCTGCACATGGGTGATTGTGATTCATAGATCTCACAACGGCTTGGGAGTTCGGTGTTCGGGAGGAACAAAGTTTGCTAAGGTAAAATATTTTGAAGCCTGAAATTTCAAAGTGACATGGATCGCTGACCTCACCTGGGATAACATGGACACATGGGATGTGTTCCACATGTCGGTGAGCTTTGAACCTATGGAATATTGAAATTTCAGTTAGAACGTGACACGTGTCACCCGCCTGATTGGGCCACGTGTCCACTTCTAGTATTTCTCTGCGTGGCGATAGATCGTGTAGTCCGGAGGAAAAATATGTGACAGTTTGCATTGGGTCGAGAACTCCCGAAGGCCCAAAGTCTAGATTACATATCAACCATTGATCCCAGAATACATGCGACAGTAGATCTCATAGTCAAGAGACTTGGTACTACGAGGGCTTTCAAGTCTTTATGAGTGAAAAGTACCGAAGCCGGAACTCGCGAAGGCATGCAGACCGTCGATCTAGGATCCCTTTGGGACCTTTCTCAGCCATCGGATCAAGCAGTGGAAGGATAGGGTAAGAACTTCGATGAATTGTCACTTCAGGAAAGTTGAGAAGCATGGGAACTAAATGTCTCAGACCCTTGAAATGTCTAATTAATAGAGGGTCGTCCATCCCAACACTTGATTAAGTCACAGACCGTCGATCTCATGAAGCCTCCAGATGGGGGAGGGGTCTTCCATTTGATGGTAGATTAAATATCGACCGTCTGATCCTTGTGGTGGAGCTAATGAATATTTCAGCAAAGGGTAACTTCGAGAGGAAACATGAGTTGACAACAGAGAACCTCTGAAGTTTCAAAGTCTCGAAGCTCTGGAAAAATGCTTTTTCATCTATGCGCAAGGTCATGAACGTGGTCACATGCAATTGATAGCTAAGGGAAGAAGGGCTAATGAACGAATCCTTGTTTTCAAGACAAAAAAGTGATAAGGAAGTATTTAGCCCATGATTTCGAGTCGTGGTCACTTGAAACCTGGTTGCGCAGAATCAAATTTTGTGTTAGCCAAGGATAACAGGACACTGTTATTTTGCTAAGAATGGGGATATATTCTTCATGAGATAAGAATAAAAGGACCTGTAGCATTGTTTGGCAAAATTTTTTTATCATATTCTTAATTCTAACAAAATGGTCACTTGCACATTTTGCATAATTAAGAGATTTAAACATATCAGCTCGGAATGAAGATTCGAGAGATGGAAGAAGGTTAGAGAGCCTCCAGCCATGATAGAGAGGTTGAAGGAGAGAATACCAAAGTTGGTAATGCAGAGACGGAGTCTAATGGACGCAAGGGCAGAGGATAGAAATAAACATTAATAGAAACGGTAAGAAGCCTGAAAATAGAAGTGCAAAGCTACAAAGAAGATAATGCGAGACTAATGAGAGAACAAAGTCAGATAAATGCTCGAGTGATGCAGAGCTTAAATCAGTTTCAGAGGCAAATGAAGGGGGGATCAAACTCAAAACAAGAGGAAGAAGGCAGGTATCATGAAAGAAGAGATGATCATGGAAGAGTTGGTTATTCAAGAAGTGATAGCAGAACTCATAGACACCACTACCTCCTTACTCAGCAAGAAATATTTATGCATCTGAATATTCCATAAGTAGTCCAGAGGTGTCTCCTATTAGGCACCAAAGAAGAACACATGAATTGGACAATTTTCAAGGAGAGTTGAGGAAGATCAAGCCACCATCCTTTGATGGTGAAAGAGAAAGGGAAGATGATGTTGAGGAATGGTTTCTTGGACTCGGAAGATATTTTCAATTTCATAACTATTCATCAAACCTAGAAGCTGTAATTGCCACCTACCATTTACACGCGAAAGATGCAATGTGGTGGGATCAACTGAAGCAAGTTGAACATATTAATGAGAGTAGGATCGCTTGGAATAAGTTCAATAAGTACTTCCAAAAGGAGTACCTCTCAGATCATTTCTATCACAATAAAATGCAGGAGTTATTTGAAATTGGGCTGGGAAGCATGACTATGGAAGAATATGAGAAGAAGTTCTTGGGGTTGTTAAAGTATTTCGGGTTCATTAATGATGAGAAGGTGAAAATACAAAGATTTCTAAGTGGAATGCCAACCTTTTATAAAGAAAATATTAGGTATGATGTGCCCAAGACCTTGATTGAGGCCATCAGGAAGGATAAATACATGGATGAGCAAGTCCAGGGAAGAGAATCCCTGTAGAAATATTGGAAGGATAAGAAGAAGGAGAAGTGTGATCGGAGGAGGAAAGGATTCAAACCTTTCTTCAATAGGAATGATCCTAATATAAATCATCAATATAAGTATTCTAAGGGTGAATCCAAGAAAGAAGACTCCTTGGGAAAAATGGGAAGACCACCAATCCAATGTTGGGGATGCAAAAAAGATCACATGTACAAGGATTTCCAACACAGAAAGGATAGAGTAAAGACGGTGCACAACATCCAAGAGGCTACAACAGTCGAAGATATGGGAAGGATTTATGCAAATTTAGATGATCGACAAGCAGAGTACCAATCCAATATGATCGAGGTGGAAGGTAAGATCATAAATCATCTTGTTTCTATTTTAATTGATTCAAGAGCAAGTCATTGTTACATTGATCCTAAAATAGTGGATTGATTACATTTGACGAAAAGTAAGCTTGGAAATTCAAGTTTGGTTCAGTTAGCCACTGGAACCAAAAAGAGAGTACATGATATGCTCATAAGTTGTTCCATAAGTCATAATGGTGTGAAAACCAGGGTTGATTTGAATATCATACCCTTGGGGACTTATGATGTTCTAATTTGAATGGATTGGTTGGACAAGCATCACGTTGTCCTAGATTGTCATCGTAGGAAATTTACCTGTCTTGATGGAGATGGAAAAACATATCACTATGAAAGGAGTTCCAAGACCCATCTCTATAAGGGATATTTTAGCCTTACAGTTGAAGAGATGTTTTATAAAAGGATGTCAATTATATGCAGCTCATGTGGAAGAGCCAGAAAATACAAAGGGGCCAAGCCTTGTGTTAACGCTCTGTAAATTCCCAGAGATTGTTAGGAGGTAGAAGAAATTTAGCAGAGGTAACTTATCCAACCACTTCGAAACTGGGATCTATCCCTGCCAGTTTCAAAGAGGGATCTCTCTATAAGATTTAGATATGTTTCGGGTTTCAGATATTACGCTAGTTAAATTAATAGAAGTGTGTTGTTTTGTTTTATAAAGATGGATGAAATATTGCTTACGCATCCATTGGGGTATGGGGTCTGATTTAAGGATTGAGATCAGAGAACATATTTTATAAGGTTTTTTCAGAGGGCAAGGTAATGAAAATGTCGGATCCTTTAGAATTAAAGTGATGAAAAGTAGAAGACAGGTGAGGTAGTCAATCGCAGTAAAGAAGCATTTAAGAATTTATTTATTACACTCTTCTCTTTTTCTTTGATTAGCTTCTCCAGCTTAGCTTCCATCTCCTTGATCTGATCATTCTTCTCCATGATCAACTTCAACATTTCCTCTTTATGGCCTTTAGTCTCAGCCATTTCTTTAGCCTGTGGGTCTTTTGTAGCCGAAATTTTCAATTGTTTCCTCGGGGAGACTATGTCATCATTCTTCTTTTTTATGAGCTCTTATGCTACTTTGAAAATGGATGGATCATATCCGATTTTTAGTACCAGTTCTTCCAGAGATTTTATCTTATTATCCTTTGCCAAAGAAGACTCCTTCTCCAGCTTCAGCTGAGTCTGGACATTATTCAAGGAAACTTGCAAATTTGCAGCAGTCGTGGAGGTATTGGCCAGGGTGGAGAAAATAATTTCTCCAGTCTGGATGTGCATATCCATCTGATTGGCTAGATGTACATCTCTGCTATCAAACTCAAATGTTGACCTTTTGTAATTAGAAATTGTTTTGGGTTGAGGCACTTGTGCCTACAAGTATGCCATGTGCATCCTCCCTTTTTCTGTGTCAAAAGAAGAGAGAAACCTATGTTGGGATGTAGATGTTTTCTTCCAGAATTGCGCATAGGTGTTGCTAGTAAGCATCTCATTATTCATTTTAATGAAGTTATATTTCTCAAAAATGCTAAGTTCTGTAGACTCTTGTGAGGGTTTAGTGCTTAATGTGGTATCAGTCTGCTTCTTGGATGAAGAAGTAGACATCATTTTTTGTCTTCCTGAAGGTAGTGGTGAATGTTCTCCCTCCATTGTGGTGGACTGAGTCTCCTCTCCTCCAGAACTATCAGGTGTCTGACTAGTATTTGGTATTTTCCTATAAACTTGGAAGTCTTTTTTTGATACTTCAGTGACTGAGGGGGATACAACCTTCCTGGGCCTCTTCTCTATTGGTACCTGTGGAGTAGTTGTTTACAAAAGGATGTTAGGAGAAGATTGTGGTTCAGTATCAATTAAAGTGTTTTCCTCCCACTATGTCTGGTTCATGAATTTCTCTATCTCTGGTCTAGGCACATGAGCATAGGGGGGACTTCTTATTGGCCCATGAATTTTCTTGTTTTCTACCACCTTTTTCTATCCTTATTTACCTCCATTTCTATATTCCTTGAGATATTATGTGTAACCACAAGGGAAAGAATGCACCTCTATTATGTCATTGTGTGTATTAGTTCAAAAACGTCAAAGATTGGTTAGGGGTTTACCAAATAGAATCACTAATCTCTGAAATCTCACAGGAACAGAGAAAACGCAGTCTGGCAAGATGATGTGATCAAGGATGTAGCACAATCCATGGGTTGAAGGTGCAAGAGAGGACTTGTTCGATGGTCCAACATTATTTTTTGTTAATCGGTTCAGCCTTTGTGTATTTTTAGGAAGAGTTATTACCCTAATCTTGGGATGCTCTATGATCCATGAATTGCATAAAAGGCTGAGTAGAGATAGACAAGGATTAGGCAGGCAGTCATCTAGCTAAGAGTTATCCTGTATCAAGACTGTGGCTTATGTAATCTTGTTTTATTTAATGAAAATCGAGTTTCTTCTTAGTTTCTGAGTTTTCATGACAGTTAGTTCACCGCGGCCCTGATCAGGGAGTTGGGCCCGCTCTTCTGGTCAGGTGTTGTCAGCCTATGATATAGATTTGTTGTGTTTTTGTGTGGAATCTGTTAGATATGTGTGTTTTGCTTCATTTATAGTTTTCCTTATTCATTTGAATGTTACATTTATTTATGTTTCAGCACCAGCAACCTAGTTTTTGTTCTTTATTTTACTGCAATGATTGTTTACTTGCATGATCAATATTGAAAGAAGCATAGTCTGCAAATATAGTGCACAGTAGCCTGTAAAACATTCAGACCCCTGGGTTGACAAATTAAATGTATTATGTGGTAAATCTAGACTATATACCGAACACCAACAATTCTGTTCTTCAATCTGGTTTCTGTGATAACTCCATAGGGATCATACTGCCAAGGAAAAATGAGACTAAACTTCATTTCTTTTAATAGCTTGTCAGCTTCTTCCCCTGCAACTCTGCTATTACAGATAAAAGAACCTATTTTTCCCTTGATCCTCAACTAATGTTTCTTCTTAAAACCACAAAATGAATGTCATCTAAATTAATCATCTGCCTGATATATTCTAGAGAAAATATCCTGACAGGCAAGTATCTGGGCAGCTTGTAAGGCACCAGTTCACATCCGTAGACTTTGATCTTTGTGTGGTCTTTGTATAGATACCAATCACCTATTTTTGCAAGGTCTAATAGGTGCAAGATCCTTTGGATCTCTTCATTTATCTTGGGTTCTTTCCATCCACTTAGCATGCTTACCACTGGGTGGTAAAAATGGTCGATGAATTACTTAAAACAAACTCAGATGAGTTCTTTCTGAGTAATGACATCCAAGATGTGACCAGTTGTGTCTTACCATCTTGGTCAAGCTTCTGCATTAAGAAAGGAAACTTCTTTGATTGAAAAAATATGAACATGTATGCCAATAATGATGAATACCAAAACATGCCTTCTGTAGGAAAAATGAAGAGTTGCTCTTGTATGTTATCAACCAAAAACTGGTTGAAATTGAACTAGGTGGTGGCATTCTCTTCGATGGAGAAAATGGATAGGAAACCCAGGATAGGTTCATCCACCCACTCGTCTCAATAATATCCGAGTAGAGAGAACAGGGAGGAAATAATTTGGTTACCTTTTTCTGATAAAATGGAGGAATGGTAGGGGGTGTTCTTGGGTAACTGGGCACTCTCAGGGAGAAAAAAGCTCAAATATTTGTGCTCTCTGGTGAAAAGACAACTTATAGTACATTTTGTTCAGAACTTCAACAGAAAAAAGGGAAAAGAATTCGGCTCTGGGTACCTGCATCATATGGTCTATGGTTTCAGATGTAATGGTAAAAAGGGTCTCTCCAGATGAAGAAACGATGGCTCTTTGATTGGGGAGATAGTGTGTCTAGCATTTGAGGGTGAATTCGGGAAAGTGGTATATTTGGGGGAAAAGGTATAGCGATAGATTGGACTCCCAGAGCCCAATCTCATCGCTTTGATCCAGAAATGTATATTTGAGCCAGAAGTGCAATTCGAAGAAGTTGAATTCACACTTCAGCTCTGCAATTAAGTGATCTTTGTCTGCTAACAGAATCCAGTCCAGATCAACAGGAGGGGGGATAAAGGGATTGTCTTCAACCTTTGAGAATTTGGACTTGGGAGCCATTGGCTTGACTAATACCTGCAATTTGAAACAAAACATTAGTTGTGTTTATCGGGCGTTTAATGGAGATTTTTAACTAAAGATGATGGAGAATAGAGGATTTTATTGTGTTGGGATCATGAACAGCGCAACAATGGCAAAAAATGGGATTAAATGGCTGAACGGTTGTCCATTGGGAAAAGGATGGTGGGTCAGCAGGCCAATGGTCAAGATCGCCCGCATTGATTTGGCCAACGGGTATCTCGGGGATGAAGTGGAGGGAAATAAATGGGTAAAAGGTGTATGGGGGTGAGGTTGAGGGTAGTGATTGGATGACAAGTGGATGGGATGTGATGGGTGACAGGTGAGTGGGGATGGTACGTGGCAGCAGAGCGGATGGCGGTATGGAAAGGTGGTTTTGCGTCTTGTTTGCAGGGGGATGTAGGAGGTAATTTGTATAGAGCATGGGGCTCCAATTTAACAGGAGTGTGCCACATTAGAAGGGGCCCGCCGAGGAAAAACCGCTTTCCCAGACCCCCCCCCCACCATTAAAGGTAGAATGGTCAGGGGGGGGCTGATATCTTCTTCCAGCCATGGATCTGAGAGCCTTTTTCTCTGTCGTCGATCTAAGCGCGCATTTTAATCATTAAGCGTTGATCACTTTATATCATAAAAACTTAGGATAGTGAACTTTTTATGGGTTTTTTGTGCTACTCCCCTTTTCATTTTTGTTACCAAGGGGTTAGAACACAATATTTTTAACTCAAGTCAAGGAATCCAACCAACTTTTCATCCATTTATTGAAAAGAAAACATACTAACCTATGTCCTGCTCTAATAACCTAACAACATTAACCTAGATTAGACTGTTGGGATAAAGCATTACTCTAACCTAGGACATTTGATCAAGATTAAACAGTTTGATCAAATTTATTCACTAACCTATATATCTTGGCTAAGATTAAACTGTTTAGTCAAGTTTATTCACTAACCTATCTGCATAAATTCAAAGGACTTGACCATGATTAAACTGTATGAATCAAGCCATTCTTATTGCATGGGGTTTATCATTTTTTCTTTTCATACCCTCTTTTATTCTTTTTCCTTTCTTTTTTCTTTTCTTTTCTTTTTTCTTTTCTTTCTTTTCTTTTCTCTTTTTCTTTTCTTTTCCTTCTTTTTTTTATCTTTTCTTTTTGTAAATCATTTGCAAAATGAAATATTATTTATAAAAAAAATACAACAAGAGTGAAAATTTCTAGTCACCAGTTGATCCTATGAAACATAGGGTTATAATAGTGGCTCCACCTGGGGATGGTGCTCTCCTTGTGAGTTTCCAAGAACCTGCATCCTGATGTCTTGAAAAATTTTCACCAGTGCTTCTTCTGCAACTTGATTTGTTTTATTTTGAAAATCTGGTGGCACTAGTCAGTGGCTTAGGGCCTTGTCTTTGGGCTTCAACCATCTGATAAACAACACCCACACATAACTTGGAAGTAAAAGAAATGGTTTGTACAATGGAATTGGGTGGATAGGATCATTATTGAGGTGGTAAATAATGATTGAGCATCCTGCCATTTACAAGTCCACCTGGCAGGTCTGTTGCATCACTGTATTTGAGAAAAAATGTGTTATTTCCTCTGAATGCTTGAATGATGTAAGGGAATTTCCACAAACTATCGAACTTTCCATGTTTACCCTTATCCTCATTCCTAGAATCCCACTTCAGTACTAAATCACCCAACTCAAATTCATCCTCTTTAGTTCTCCTGTCATAAATCTTTTTGATGCTTTCTTGTATGACTTGGGTCTTGTTATACACTTCTTCTCTGGACTGTTGTAATTGGATCATCTGATTTATCCTCCTTTGGGTATCATTGGGATCCACCTATACTTCTTTCAACAATTTCATAATAAGGACTCCCAAAGAAGTAGGGAAAATTACCTATGTGTCATATACCAACTAGTATGGAGACATACCAATCGATCTTTTGGTGGTTAGTCTATCAGCCTAGAGTAAAAAAACAAACTTCTTATGCCAGGACTTCTTGTTCTCTTGCAACATCTTCTTAATGATATTCACCAGAATTTTATTGGAGGACTCGGCTAGCCCATTTCCCTGAGGGTAATAAGTTGTGGAGTGACCTAAAGTAATCTGGTATTTGCTGCAAAATTCTACTAGTTTTTTGGATCTGAAGGTCGCTGCATTATCAGTTATGATCTTCCTAGGAAACCCAAAATGAGATATAATATTAGTTTCTAAAAATTTAATGATGACAGATTCAGTGTCTTTCATGCAGGGTATAGCTTCGATCCACTTGGTAAAGTAGTCTATAGTCGTGAGGATCCATTTGTGTTGACCTGAAGAGGGTGGATGTATTTCCCCAATAAATTCCAAACCCCATTGCTGGAATGGAGCTTCAACTGAAATGGGTTTTAGGGGAAGAGGCAAAAGTTTCCTTTTACCCTCAAAAACTTGGCATTTGTGGTAGGAGGTGACTTTTTTATGCACATCAGCAAACAAGGTGGCCTAGTAAAAACCATCTCTGAGGATCTTATTAGTCGTGGTCTTCCAACTCAAATGCTCGCTACAATATCCTTCATGGAAATTCTGCAATACCTTGTCAGCTTCATCTTTCAATAAGAAATTAATAAAAATACCTCCAGGATCTTTCCAAGAAAGGTTTCCATCTAGAATACAAAATTTCAATGCTTTTAGTTTCAAGAATCTATCTTTAGTCTTAGTTAGACTAGGAGGAGATTGTAAATTATGTAGGACAAAAATGAGGTATGCATGCCAAGGAGAATTTAAGAATACCTCTTTTACATTTGGAGTCACCTGCTCTTCCTGATCATCAACTGCATCCAAAAAGTTAATGTCTAAAGCATGAAAATTGGATTTAGCCATCAACTTGGCCAAACCCTAACCCTTGATCAGTTTAGTGGGTTTTATTTCTATATCATATTCTAGAATAAAAACAATCCACTTCCCTCTCCTGCCATCAGTATTATCCTGAGTGAGGATATCCTTCACCACTACGTTTGGAACATAAGCAATAGTATGAGAATGGTGAATATAAACTCTAAAATATTTTATCACTTTTACCAGGGAAAAAGCTTGTTTCTCCATTATATTGTAGTTCAGTGCAGCATCTCTCAATGACTTGATGAAAAATCCAATGGGATGTTCAAGCCCATCACTATTTTTCTGCAATAAAATTGTTGCAATGGTGTGTTCTGAGGCAAAAGAAAACAAATAGAAATCCTTAGTGTAATCTGGACTGAACAACACAAGGGCTTGTGTACGTGCATGTTTAACCTGCTCAAAGGATTGTTTAGACTCAGTGTTACATTTTATTTTGGTGTCTTTTTTCATCATATTCATGATGTTCCTGAGGAGTTCTGCCAAATTGGGTATGAATCTCCTCGGAAAATTTATTTTACCAATGAATGATTGCAATTCTTTGATGTTCCTAGGGTGGTCTAATTTCTGGATGGCTTCTATTCTACTGGGGTCTATCTTAATTCCATATTTAGAGATTATATGCCCCAACAACTTGCCTTCTTCCAAACTAAAAAGAGTTTTCTTGCGATTCAATGAAATTCCAAACTTTATGCACTTCTCAAACACTCGTCTGAGATGTTTTAGATTTTCTTCATCTGATTTGGAGAAGACAGTAACATCATCCAAATATATGACCATAAACTTACCAAGCTCATCCATGAAGGCAATATCCATTACTCTTTGGAAAGTGGCCCCAACATTCATCAAACCGAAGGGCATTTTCACATACATGAAAATTCCCCAGGATGTGGTGAAAGTTGTTTTTTCCTGGTCATCTGGGTGGACAAGGACTTGATTATAGCCTGAAAAACCATCTAGCAAAGAGATTCTACTGGCCCCAACTACATTTTGGGCAAAGGATAGTTGTCTTTGAGGGAAACCTTGTTTAGGTTTCTGAAATCAATGCAAAGCCTGATTTCACCAGTCTTCTTTCTGGTAGGAACCAAATTAGAAACCCATTTTGAAAATATTAGAGGTACTATTATTTTTGCATCATACATCTTTTTAATCTCTTTTTCTATCAGGGGAAGTAAATTTGGATTGATCCTCCTAAGTTTCTGTCTGAAAGGTTTATGTTCTTCTTTTATTGGGATTTTATGTTGTATGATATTGGTGTTGTAATATTTTAAATTCTCATAGTTCCAGGAAAAGACATCTACAAATTATTTGCACAAATCGATATATTTATGCTTTTGCTCTTGAGGTAAAGACTTAGATAGTTTAATCATATTGGGTTTTTCTTATGTTCCTATATCACATTCCTTGACTTCTCTGCCATCGGGTTCTATCTTTGGATTTTTCGCTACATCATTGAAATCAAACAGGTCTTCTAAAGGAACTAAACCTCTAGGTAAAATGTTATTTTTCATTACCAAAACATCATAATCTTCATCATTTTCATTAATTTCATCTGAATCTACTATATTTACGCTAACATTATCTAACTCTGATTTATCTACACTACCATCATCATTGTCCAAATCAATATTTGTACACTCAAAATCATTCTTAGACTGCAACAAATATTCAATTTGTTCATCGTTCCCAAATACCTTCCATTACCTGATGTTATCCGGAACAATCGGTCTACACTTCACCTCTACTGTGTATTGGTGATTTGCTTTGAAAGGTATTTTGCATGTGGCTGCCGAAGTAGCCAATCTGTCTGCCAGTATGTTCTGGCCTCTGGGCATTCCCTGCAAGTCAACTTCAGTGAAACATTGTAGAAAATCTAAAACAACATTTCTATAAGCCCTGAGTCTAGGATGTTTTGCAGAATGCTCAACTTTAATCTATTTGACAACCAGTTCAGAGTCACCTCTTACCATAATCCTTTTGGCACCATGTTTCTTCAAAAGCTTCATGCCGAGCATCAATGCTTCATACTCAGCTATGTTATTAGTGCAATGGAAATTTAATTTGTAGGAGTGACTTTTAGAATACCTGGATTTATGATTATGTATCCACACCCCAGCTCCAGCTCCCTCTTTGTTGATGGCTCCATCAAAATCCATACTCTAGAGAGATTCTAATGTGTCATCACTATTTGTTGTCCCAGATTTACTTTCCTCATTGCTTCCTTGATCTTCTTGCAGGTCTGGTGCAACATCTTCCAACTGTGCAATTTGATTATCCAAGTCACCATCATTGTATAATATGAATGAATCCATATCAGAGTGGACAGAGTATAATGGGTAGTTGTGTGGTTTTTCCTGACTGTTGGCCATATACTTCATCAGGGTTCTCTCTGTACAGTCTTCTCTATTGTCCAAATACCGGGACGGTAGCATAAGACATATCTAACTACAAAGTGCCTTTCAACTTAGATCCCCAAGATCTAGATAACAACATACCATATTTCGAAAGAATGTATGCAACCACGATATCCATAACCATGCTTTTTTGGGGGATTTGAGTGAGGGTGATATACAAATCTTTAATTATCCCTATAAATTTGACCTTGCTAGAATCGAAAGAATGCAAGTCTTTTTAGGGTCTAGTGACATCAAGCCCCAACTTCTCCATCACAGCTTTGGGCATCAGATTGTGAGAGGCGTCAGAATCAAGCATGGCATTATTTAAGGTC
>JASDQU010192952.1:9448-20212 GCA_032191745.1 Picea mariana | reverse complement strand
TAAGGCGGAAACAATTAATACCCCAGGTCTTTTACAACCATTATCCATCCCAAGTCAGCGCTGGGAGGAGGTTTCCATGGATTTCATCACAGGGTTACCAAAGTCTGAAGGAAAGAGTGTCATCACGGTGATTGTTGATAGACTGACCAAGTATGTACACTTTTGTGCACTCTCTCATCCCTTCAAATCTAGTACAATTTCCACTGCATTCATGGAGATAGTTCAAAAGCTAGATGGCATCCCAAAGATTATTGTAAGTGACAAAGATCACATATTCATTGGACATTTTTGGACAGAATTATTTTCTTGTTTGGGTACTCAATTGGCTCATAGCTCATCCTATCATCCTCAATATGATCGACAAAATGAGATAGTGAAAAAATGTCTGGAAGGCTACCTTCTTTGTTTTGTCTCCGATAAACAAACACAATGGTTCAAATGGTTACCCTTGGTAGAATGGTGGTATAACACTTCCTTTCACACTGCAACAAAAATGACACCATTTGTGGAACTTTATGGATACCACCCTCCTTCCATAACTTCTTCTCTAAAATAAAAATCTAAGGTTCAATTAGTGGAAGATCACATCGAGAATCAACAACAAATTCTCCAAATCTTAAAGGACAACCTGACCATGGCACAGAATCGCATGAAATAATAAGCAGATCAACATCGTAGTGAAAGAAGTTTTGAAGTAGGGGATTGGGTATTTTTAAGACTACAACCATACAAACAGATGTACCTCAAGCAAGCCAAGAAGAATAATAAATTATCACCAAAGTACTATGGCCCTTATAAGGTGTTGCAAAATATTGGTACTATGGCATACAAATTGGAGTTGTCTGCATCTTCACGAGTACACCCAGTTTTCCATGTTTCATGCTTAAATAAGGTTATAGGCGACAAGATCCCAGTTCAAACTATATTTCCATAACTTGACGAGGAAGGAAAAATCATATTGGATCCTGAATCCATCACTGACACAAGAATTCTCCAACTGAGGAATAGATCCATTTAAGAGTATCTCATTAAATGGAGGAAACTATCGGCTGAAGATTCCACTTGGGAAGATGAGTATTTTATACAGAAGAATCCGGAGTTACTCAAGTGTTGTGGACAACACTTGTCTCAAGGGGAGGGGCATGTTAAGCCCTAATATTGGCTCATTACCCCTTAATAGGGGAACATTAGATTAGTAATGTTATTTATCACCCCTTAATTGGGGCATATTAGATTAGTAAAGTTATTTTATTTATGTCGGATTTAGGCCATTAGTTGTAATTATACCTCCTAATCTCCTATATATACCAAGAGGACATTTTCATTTTGAATCATCTTGTACTTGAACATTTAAGTGGGGTAAAAGGAGGCTTCCCCCTTGAAGAGGCTTATTATCTGAAATTATCTCTTTTTCAAGGCGTTGAGTACTTTTCTTGAGGTTTTTCTATGCTATATTGATGTTTGGTTCTTAACATTCTTTGATGTCTATGAATAGCTTTTGGATGTCTTCCATGATCTGAACTTCTAAATTTTGTAGTGTTGCTTTTATTTCTTGAACATGAAGAACCTGAGTCATACCTACTTTCACTTTTTGCAAACAAAGGAGATGTGTCAGGCCTGTCTTCATATTTTGCAAATGAAGGACTTGTGTCAGACCTTTTTTCATCCTTTACAAGTGAAGGACTTGTGTCAAACTTGTTTTCACCTTTTACAAATGAAGGAACTGCATCAAATTTCTTAGGAGTATTAATCTCTTCCTTATTTTATCCAAGGATAGATTCATCATATGGTGATCTCTGACTATCTAAGATCTCATCTAGGGTCATGGAGTTGTTCAAGAACTTGTTTTCGGTGTCTTACTTCTCACCCTTCTTTCTAAGATTCACAACTTCTGCTTTCAGCTCATGACACGATTCTTCCTTTTTGTCCAACTAATTCTTTACTACCTCTTCTCTCCTTTTGGATTCTTCAAGTTGGATTTTAAGATTGACATATTTTTCCCTTATTTCCTTTAGATATGTAATGTTTTTTCTTGAGACATCATCTTCCTTCTTTTCTTCTTTTGCTTGACTAATTTCATTTTTCAGTCTGTTGATTTTCTCTTCATTTTCTTTTGTTAGATCAACAACTTTTTTTTTCAATCTTTTGATCTCATCTTTTTTGTTTTCTAATTGAATCTTTTGCTCAGATATGATTTCTTTATTGTATTTGAGCTTTTCTTTTATTTACAGGATATGCTTATGATTTCCAAGCTCATCATCTTTCTTCTCCTTTTCTTTTACTTGACTAATTTATTTCTTCATCTTCTTGATATCCTCTTCTTTCTCTTCTATCTGATTGTCCTATTCATATATTACCTTATCACTATCCTTGAGAATTTTCTTTATTTTCAAGACATGTTTTTGACTCTTTTCAAGGAATTCTTGAGTGTAGTCATGAAGATAGATATAGTCTGATTCATTATGGTGATAGAGGTATTCAAAGACACTCCAATCAACCTTTTCTTTGAACCTTGATAGTTCTTGTTCTTCTTCTTCCATGGGATAGATGCTAAAAGAATGTTCTATTATTATATCTGAGTCTTCTTCTTTGCTTGCAGAGGAGGATTCAATGTCATTTCTATTGTAATCGAAATATTGTGAAGATTCCTTACTTTTATTGATGGTTGAGTCTTCATCTTCATCCTTGATAGGAATGTCTTTTGTTTCTTTATTTTTGATTTGATACATCTTTTCTAACTTTAGCCATAAGTCCTTGGCAGATGTGCATAGTCCTATGCTTGTCTTGATTGTATCTAATAATCCATTAAGAAGAATCTTCAATACCACTTCATTTTTCTTCCTTGCTCTTCTTTGGACTGTAATTTTGGATAGATTCTTTGATGTAGTTAAGTCCCAGGGCTTTCTTAATACTGAATTCCAAACCTCTGATCTTTTTGACTTCAAAAACTATTTCATACTTCCTCTCCACGAGGAATAATATGTTCCATTGAATAAAGGAGCTTCAATTGCAGAGAGATCCATGTGTCCACCCATTTCTTCAAGATTTTCCTTCTAGTGTTTAAACTGTGTTTGAAGGAACCTTTCCTCTAATACCAATTGAAGAACACACAACCCACACTTAGAGGGGGGGGGTGAATTAGTGTGTGAACTATTTTAACTATTTCTTTTTCCATGTTACCACTTAAAACATATTTGAATAGATTAAGAACAATCACATCATAATTACAATGAACACAAAGACACCAGATGTTTGTATAAGCTTTTGTATAATAAATATGAACATAGTAATATGAATATATGTGAGAGAGGATTTTTGTTTATCACCAACTAAATTTTTCAGCACCAACTGAAGTGATAAGAACCAACTCCTTGGAGAGCACCAAATCTATGCCAAGACCCATCTTGGTGCAAGACCCAGCTTGTTGGAAGACCCAACTTGCTGATAGAACCCAGTCTATCCAACTAGAGTTTATTCAACTCCAATAGTAGTGATCCATTATATAATCAATTCGATCTTATGATCAAAGGTATATCATAAGATACGAATCACCACATTTCATCTTCTCTGTAATTCACAGTTTATTTCCTCTGATATCTTCTTGGTATCTTCTTCATCATTTGATCTTCTTTTTTGGACAATAGAGACACATTCTTCTCACCACTTTTTCTCATTTATATAATCTTCAAACTAGTGTGAAATTTAAAACAATGTGTCCCTTTATTTGAACCATTGTACCTTTTCATTTAAAATGATAAACTAAACTTTAATTAATATCCTTTTTCCTTTTTATCATTTATTCATATTTTCATGATTTATTCTCTTTTAATCATGACTGTGTATTGGTTCATTTTTGTCATAAATTGATCACAGTCATGGATCAATTTAATCCTTTATACTTGATCCCTAATATTTGTTATATTCACAAATATCGGATTCCGTGAAGCCGCTTCCTTCAAACCATTTCATATGACCGTGCGTCATAGGACCACAGGTTTTACCAACTATAACGATGTATAGTTAAATGCTTATAGCATATGACCAACGATGGTGACCTCATGCTTAGGAAATTAGACCAAACGATCACTTTATTAAATCAATGGTCATGATTCGATATCTGATGGGATGGATGTCTGATGGAGTTTCGACATTTTTCCAATCAGGTCTTCATGACTTACTACATTGCAAAATTATTGATTATGATATCACCGATACAATCAGATGATTCATGTTTATCTCACGGATATACATCAATGGTCCACTTTAACCTTGCACTCACACTTTTACTGCATAATATGACAGCCATGATTTAATCATTCATCGAGATGGATGGCCACCATAATTTCGACATTCGAGACTTTGAGATATTAGAGTATTTTCTTGTTATGCAAAACTCCCGAAGTAGAAACTCTCGACATGACACAAAACTTCTAACATCACAAGATGACTTGACACGTGCCGAGTAGTTGCCATGTTTCATTCAAATCCGTGATATACACGTGCCTGAAATGCCAATTTTACTTTGACACTTGTCACTATCTGAATGTGCCACGTGTCCTTAGTTGACTTGTCACATGTCCTTAGTTGAATTCAGAGCTTCAAATTTTAGGGTTTTGAACAACTCTCGTCACTGATTCTCTGAATAAAAATCCTCGAATTGTTGATATTATGCCACATGCTCGCCTTCCAACCGACAGTTAAGATCTCTTTCGAATTTCAGACTTCCTGAGTTAGAGATCCTTGAGTTGTTGTCACTCCAAATTATCTCTGTCCAAAGTTTTGAAGGAACTCACAATTAACTGTTGTGCAGCTTCTCCCAGATCTAATGGTCCTCATACCTTTGTGATGTAATGGCCCAGTGCTTATCGAGATTTTGTGTTTCGCAAGTTTGGAGGGATACTCAMCTCCCTTCATCCATTCCTGATTTMCCAATATCCTAAAAGGGATAAACGTTCCTTATCTCCTCCTTTGGCCTCCATCCAGCTAACCATTCATGATGACCATGGACCCAATTCTCAAGAGCGTCGAAATTTCACRTATCGTGAGTTCTTGCTACTTCCAACTTTGACCTTTCCCTCATGTGAGTCAGCGAAATGCTAGTCTCTTTCCATGCATCCCTTCAAATGGACATCTTTGATGATGTCAGAATGATCAATGACTATGATCTTTTTGGAATGATCAACGACTGTGATCTTTTCATAATGATCAATGGCTGTGATCATTTCGGGTGATCTGAAGGTCCAGATCTATTCTACGATGTAGATCTTGTAGATTATCATGTCCTTACACTTGAACATGATCTGACAGATCATATCTTTTCACAATTTTGTGTATCGTGAGTTCCTACATCTCTGCCTTTGACTTCTCCAACTCGCGAGTCAGCAAAATGCCAATCACTTGCCGCATGTCCTTTAGATCCAACGAATAGGATCATTCTGCAGTTTTGAAGTGTTGGCTGACTCCTGGCCTTATCCTCCTTGCAAATCCACTGGATCTAAACATTGTTAGTCCTCCATGCTTTGGTCTAACGGTCACGATAATTTTACCATCCTCAAGCTCACGGTCAACCTCTTGATCGGATGGCTATTGAGCTTCTCACTCTTATCAGACAGTTGTTGAAGCCTCTCACCATTTCCTATGATCCTGATTGATACTTCTGCAATTCAGTTCTTAAATCGCTAATTCTCCTGATCTTTAATACTATATGTGCATTATTTTATACACTGATAGTCATTCGTTAGTCCTCCTAATCTCTGATCTCTGTGTTTTCACGAATTTCTTCTGCTTTTTGATTTACTGTGCATTGCGCTTTTCCTTCTCTGCACACAATTTGACATCTTCTACCAACTGATATACATGTTGACATCAATGACAATCTCATCTGATATTCTTCATCATTACAGATCATCACTTTGAATGTTCACATCAATGACAATATTTCCAACACCTATTACCTCAACTTGCGGAAGCCCAGAAGATACTAGCACAACAACATCCTGTTGTGTTTATGAACCCTTTTCCACAAGGGAAAAATATGGCTCAAGCCTCCGCATCCACGAGCATGATTGGTGGTAGTCAGGGACCCCCTGTGCCTAATACAAACAACATGGTTGCAAACATTTACATGATGAACTCCGAAGCTCATTTAATAACCAATACTTGTGACTACAGAATGCCAGAATCTGTTGAGAAGGGAAAAGAGTCCTCTAGCCCATTGAATCCTCTTCAAATTGAGAAGACAATAGGAGAAACAATGACTGACATCCCTAAAGGTGTGTTCAAGAAGGATTCTCATAACCCAAACACGAGGGCTACTCAAAATTACTCTATTGTAGAGGATTTGGCACAAACTCCTTGTGCAATTTCTTCTCTGGAGGTTCTCGAGAGTTTCCCCTCAAAATGAAAAAGTGTTGTTGTCTACCTTGGGAGCAGAAGAACCAAGTAACTCAGGAATGAACATTTTCGATCTAAATGACCTTAAACCTCATCTTTCTCACCATGTCTCCTTTCAGATAGTAATGGTTTACACCACAAAATCGTTGATGCAAAACATTTTCTATATGATGTTTGATGAGGGTGCCTTGACTTGCATGATGTCATTGGCATGTTGGAAGGCCTTGGCCAGCTTGATTTGTCTCCATCACTCATGTTGCTTATGTATTTTGACGGTGGATCATTCATACCACATGGTATAATTCCTTTTTTTCCCATGGATTTGGAGGGTAAAACTATGTGTGTCGAGGTAGAGGTAGTTGATGCGCCTCTCGACTACAATATTTTGTTAGGATGAAGTTGGACTTACACAATGCACATGGTTGTAGACATTTTTTTTCGAGACTTATGCTTTCCACACAAAGGCCAGATTATAACCATCGACCAATTGTCCTTCTCCAATCCTAACCCTTCATTGGGGGAATCCATGGTCCCGATGATTGATAACCCACAGCTAGGCATTGTCAACTTAGGTGTTGGATTGTTTTCGTCATTGATGGGAACCTTTGATTATCCATCGCCTTCAAATGATGTAAGGTTTATTTCAACTGTCCCCGACCAGCCAAAGGATTCAATTTTGCAAGTGTTCTTTTAGAATGAGCTATTTTCACTACCCGTGGACTTTACCTTCCCCATGGGATTTGATGGAAAGGTTAGAGAACCTTGGCATGGCCATACCCTTATCTTCTTATGAGGTTTCATATAGTGTTGTCCAAAAATTCTTGACCAACCTTGATCTGGCTCCCTCATAGGAGCTAGATCATGTTCTCGATCCTATTTGGGCTGAAGACTCTCTCACTGCTCAAGGCCCTTTAGACTTAGTCTTTCCCTCTAATGAGGCAATTCTATAGGAAATGATGGGTCCAAACAAACCTTGGGATGATCTTCATCATAGATCTTCTTTTCTTCCCGAGCTTAGAAGAATAGAGGCAGGATATTTTGTTACGACCATGAACGGAGATAGACATTGTCATATCAACCCTCTGGCTATGCACGGAGCATACTCTGAGGGAAACATGGCAAGTATTGTTGCAATGATTCATATCAATATATCCAAAACCCTTGGAATCATGGAGAATGTCTTCGTTGGAGAAAATTGATCCCTCAAAGAGATTCAAATCTACACCGAGTTTTTTCAGGATTTTCGTGACATTTTTTCCTGGTCTTACGAGGAGATACTAGGCATTGACACATGAATTGTTGAACACAAAATAATGACTTATCATGATGTCAAACCGATCTGACAAAATATTCACCCAATCAATCCTCAAAAAGTAGCAATGATAAAGGATGATGTAGATAAACTCCTCAAAGATGGTTTCATCTACCCCATATAATTGATGGAATGGGTATCGAACTCAGTTCCTGTCAACAAGAAACATGGCATGATTTGCATGTGTATGGATTTCCATGATTTGAGAAAATCTTTCCAAAAAGACAACTTTCCAATCCCATTTATTGATCAGATTGTCGATGCATGTGCGAGTTGCCAGGTCTTTTCCTTTATTGACGGTTTTTTGGGGTATAATCAAATTCAACTCAAACCCAAGGACCAACATAAAATGGATTTTTTTTTTCCTTGGGGTACTTTCACATATCAAAAAATGCATTTTCGCATGAAGAATGTTGGAACTACGTTTCAGCGGGCCATGTCGCTTTCTTTTCATGACCTCAAACACGTATTCGAGGAATACTTGGATGATCTAGCATCACATTCTCGCAAGAGATATGATCATCCCTCCCAGTTACGACTAATCTTTGAGCGGTGTTGCTACTATCATATTCACTTGAATCTAAACAAGTGTAGTTTCTATGTGACATTGGGTCATTTATTAGGTTTCATCGTGTTGAGAAAAGGGATCATGGTCAATCCTCTTAAGGTTGAGGCAAAATTTAAATTTTCTCCCCTATGTACAATCCCCCAGCTTCAAAGTTTACAGGGGAAATCAAACTTTCTTCATATTTTTGTCGCTAATTATGATGATATAATGAAAGGGTCCATGTGTCTTTAAAAAAAGGGAGTCCCATTATGTTGGGATGAAGCAACTCAGTGCTCCTTTGATGTGTTGAAATGTGCTCTGAAATCTTCCCCTTTGCTTAGACCTCCCGATTAAGACAATGATTTCTTGTTATATKTGGTTGTTGTAAAGTCCACAATCGACATAGTCTTTGTACAAGAGGATGATGTGCTCAATGAGCACGTTATCTATTATTCTAGTCGAGGCCTAGTGGGACCGGAACTCRACTATTCTCATGTTGAGAAACTTGCCTTGGAAGTTGTTCACATTGTCCAACAGTTATATCACTATATATTACTATGCAAGACCATTGTCATTTCTTTCATCAACCCTTTTCAATATGTGTTAACGCGACATGTCATCGCTGGAAAAATCAGTCGGTGGATATTTATCCTCCAAGAGTTTGACTTGGATTTTGTTTCAATGAAATCTAGAAAGTCCTTGGTCTTCCTAGAGTTAATCTTAGAATTGTCGGTCAAAATTGGTGATGTTTCTCTCTAAGAGTCGCCAATTAACAAAGATCTTTTTTCTGATTTCATCTTCGTACCCTTGGTATGGAGACATACTTGTGTATCTTCAGAATTTGAATTTCCCTGCTTCTTTTTCTCATGATGAACGTCGATGAATATAACACCAACTAAGGAAATACCTCATCCTCGATGACACTTTTTATCATTGAGGTATGGATTGCATTATTTGATGATGTCTTACTCATGAAGAAGAAGATATTTTTTTGAATGACTCTCACACTAGAGCATGTGGAGGTCATTTATCTTGGTTGGAAACAACCCAAAATATTCTCTGCACGTGATAATTTTGGCCCTCGTTAATCAAATATTGTGTTGAGGTGGTCAAGAAGTGTCACCCATGCAAGATATTCTATTGGAAGATGCAAGCACACCCTGCTCCTATGTTCTCGGTTATTGTTTTCGGCCCCTTCATCAAGTGGGGGATTTACTTCAATAGATATCACTCGGCTTCTGTCGGGGGGCATTGCTATATCATTGTAGCAGTTGACTACTTCACTAAGTGGGTCGAAGCTATTTCAACATTTAACAATGACGGGGAAACCACTTCCCTTTTCATCTTCAATTAGATAGTAGCTAGATTCAGTATCTTGAAGGAGATTGTCACTGACCATGGAAATCACTTCCAGAATAAAATGATGACTGAATTAACATAAAATCTTGGGTTTAAACAAGAACATTCATCACCCTATTACCTGCAAGAGAATAGTTAGGTAGAAGCTGTGAATAAGTATCTCAAGACTATTCTTCAACAGACGATCAATTCAGCCAATTCGAATTGGCATTTGATGTTATATTCGACGTTGTGGGATTATCAAACTTTTGTAAAGTCTGCTACCAGTTTTTAACCTTTTCAACTCATATACGGGATGGAGGCGGTATTTCCCATTGAGTGTCAAATCCCTTCTCGAAAGCTTGTAGTGTAATTACTACCCGACACTACAGCTTTTGAAGAACGTCTTATATATCTTGAGCAACTCGATGGGAAATGTCACGATGTAGCCTTGGCTAATGAGGCTCACAAGCAACGAGTCAAGTGTCAATATGATCGGTCCATTCACCCTCATATTTTCTCTGAAGTTGATCTTCTCCTAGTCTATGACCAAAACAAAGATCCCCTGGGGGCAAGCAACTTCAAACTCAGTGGTTTGGAGCTTTCATTGTGAAAGAGGTCTTAGAGAAGGGTTCTTTTCATCTGGTTGATTACAAGGGGAATTCCTTAGAAGATCCTAGAAATGGGCTCTACCTTAAGAAATATTACACTTAGGTCGGTCACCTGGGTGTGGATTCTTGTATAGATGTATATTTTTTTATATACATGTTTGTCTTTTTGTTTCGTGGACATGTAGTTATTATGTTATATTTTCACTGTGGAATATGTCAAATCAATCAGAGGTTTATGTTGTCTTTGCAAACGATGCTAGTCGACACAAACAGAGGCTTGCTTCTACAGCCTAGGTGATTTTTACACCTGGTGGTTAGTTGCTATATTCCTGAGGTATTTGTCTAGGCGAAGAAACCAATAATGTTGTCGAGTATAATGAAATGATATAATTACTATGTGATGCCTTGTCACATGGTATTTCTCTCCTCTAATTTTACTTAGATTCTCAATTGGTCATGCCCCATTTAAATGTGGTTTACCGCGTTTATGATCCCACTCTTCACCGATGATTCCTTAGGGTATGTCTCTTAGAATGATCTTTTGATTATATTACTTATATTCA
>JASDQU010192950.1:0-12075 GCA_032191745.1 Picea mariana | reverse complement strand
TAGTGAGATTCCAACTTTGAACAATTTCCCAACTTTATGGAACTTTTGTTGGCCTTAACCTTCAACAATACATGATCACCCACTTGAAATTCCCTGTGATTTCTACCCTTATCAGCATAGTTTTTTTTCCTGTCTTGGGCAGACTCTAAATTTTGTTTTATTTTCAACATTGCTCCTCCATTTCCCTGAGTAAATATGGCCCAACCACTTCTCTATTTTCTTGGTTATCCCATCTTATCGATGTGTTTCACTTTCTTCCATAAATTACCTCAAATGGGCTCATCTTTAGAGATGTTTGATACCCATTGTTATAAGAAAAATATACTAAGAGTAGGTAGTCTTCCCATTTTGATGGTTTATCCATGACATACATCCTCAACATATCCTCAATCACTTGATTCATCCTCTTTTTTTGTCCATCTGATTCTGGATGATAAGCTGTGCTAAAATTCAAATTTGTTCCAAATCCATTAAACAATCCCTTCCAAAAATTTGAGGTAAATTTTGGATTTCTGTTAGACACAATTGTCTTGGGTATATCATGTAATCAATCAATTTCTCTCATATAAACATCAACAATGTTGGTTTTCTTGTGAGTGAGCTTTACTGGAATAAAATGGGCAGCTTTAGTAAGCTTATCCACCACTACCATGATAGAATCATGTTGCTTGTTTTTTCTGGGCAGTTTGGTGATGAAATCCATTGTTACAACTTCCCATTTCCACTCAGGAATGGGTAATGGTTGTAGCAAACCAGTTGGGTGTCCATGCTCAACCTTTACCCTTTGACATTCCAAACATTTGGCAATAAAATCAACAACTTCTTTCTTCATTTCTGGCCAATAATATTGGCTTTTGACAGCTGCAATAGTTTTCTGATAACCTGGGTGCTCAACATAAGGTACATTATGCATTTCTCTCAATATCATATTTTTCAATTCATGGGAATTTGGTACATAAATTCTTCCCCTGTACATGAGAATTTCATCATTCTCTAGCTTATATTCTTCAATTTTCTACTGCAAAATACCTTGCTGTAATTTTTCCACTAATTCCTTGTATTGCAAATCTGATTTTGCAGCCTCCAAAATTCTATGTTTCAAATTTGATTTTTACATGCTAATGGTTGTAGAATTAAACTCATGCACTCTTCTGTTGAGTACATGAGCCACTTTTTTCTCTTTTCCCTTGATATGATTTATATCAAAGTCATATTCACTGAGAAATTCTAACCATCTGCTTTGCCTAACATTTAGAGTTGGTTGATCAAATAAATATTTCATACCATTATGGTCTGTTCTCAGCTCAAACTTTTTCCCCACGAGGTAGTGCCTCCACTTCCTCAAGTTATGCACTATGGCTTCCAACTCCTAATCATGCGTGGCATAATGTCTTTCATGCTCCTTCAACTTCCTTGATTCATAACAGACAACAAATCCATTTTGACTGAGGACTCCACCAAGTCCTTCTTTACATGCATTTGTGCATACAATGAAGTCTTCATTTGGATCTGCAATCCTTAGTATTGGATAACTTGTTAATAATTGTTTCAAGTGTTGGAAAATATTTTCACAATCCAATGTCCACTGAAACGTCACACCCTTCTTTCGCAAGGAAGTGATTGGGTGTGCAATCTTTGAGAATCCTTCAATAAATATCCTATCGTAGCCTGCAAGGCCCGTGAATGATTTGACCTCTATCACATTCTTTTGCATTCACCATTCTCTAATGGATTCTATCTTCTTAGGATCCACTGCTATCCCATCCTCTAAAATGATATGTCTCAAATAATGAATTTTCTTTTGATAAAATGAGCACTTGCTCAATTTGGCTTACAACTAATGCTCCATTAATACTTGTAATACCATCCTCAAGTGTTACTAATTCTCTTCCTCTGACTTAGAATATATAATAATTCCATCTATAAATACAATGGAAAACTTATCTAAGTATTGTTTGAAAATACCATTCATTAAACACATGAAGATAGTTGGTGCATTTTGTTAGCACTTTGTAATTTCCAAGGCCAAGGAAGAAATTGACAGAGGTAACCACAAACTGCTTTGGAGTCCAAGATTTATCCCTCCTAGACATAGAGAGGGATATCTCAATTATCATAGTCAACAATCTGTCTGAAGTGAAAAGGATTTATGATAGGTAGTTTCAGCTCAGATGGGTTTTGAGTTTTTAGGGTTTTGATGCTAGATCAGAGAGGAGATTTCAAATAACTGGGTCAAAGTATCAATGGGTTACAGCAACGAATAAATGTAGGAGAAAGGTAGCAATAAATTTTGGATGGATTTGAAAATTTAGTAGATGTAGTGTAGGGTTTGAAATAGTGAGGATATCTTAGTGAGCATGTACACCATGAATTCACCAATCAAGAAGAAAATTACACAAAATGATGTTCCCAACAAAAAAGAGCTTTTCATGGAAAGCATTTTGCTTATAACCTCTAGGGAAAATCATTGAAGAAGGTAGATATGGAAATAATGCATGTGTATCATTCATATGAAACCATAACATGGAAAAAACAACATCACAAACTCACTGCACAGGAATTCCTATATTATAGCTGCAACTGCTCCTTTGATTTCTTGAAAATAGATGAAGTACAAGCTACCAGAGTTCCTCTCTCTGATGTCCAACCCTTTGCTTGAATCTATTGGGTATACATATAGATACAAAACAAATTTCCCCATATGAGGGGTCTAATCCTACCTCCTAGGATTAGATCACAAAAATATCTCTAAAAATACCCAAAGATAGGAAAGTCAAAATAGACTTCCCAATTTAGCTCATCTAACTCAATTTAACTTTGGCAGGCATTCAATATCACCAAATCCACATGGAAAAAGCTAATTCAACCCCATGAAACTTAATTACGTCATATACATTCACTATATTTATAATTACATCAGTGGGAATCAACTTTCACCAAGAAAATTAAAAAACGGTCACATTTCCCAGAAACACAGCACCAATCAACAAAAGCACAACGCCCAACTTGTGAAGGAATTTTGAAGGCCTTACCATGCTCCAAATTCAATTCTTAAAGATGAATTGAAATATTAGGATGTCTAGTTGTCATTAGACACCTCAAGCAAGCCAAAGGACCCTCCATTAGGGATAAAATTTCAATTTCCCACAACTTCTCCCAAAAGCGCAGCGCTTGGTGCAGAAAGGTGGCCGCGAGTGATTTTTTGACCTATTTTTGGGCATTTTCTCCCAACCTATTTTCTGATAAGGCACCAAAAGTAGATATATGACATGTGTAGGGTACTGAGGAAAAATTGAAGCGCCAAGGCACTGTGTTTTTGTACATGCCCAAAATTATCATCTTTTGGGGGTTTTCTGCAAAAATAAGGCTCAAATATGTAGCGATATCTCTCTAACCATAAGGAAGTTTAAAACAATGAGAGAGGTTTGTGTTCTTTGGTATTTTTTTAACAAAAACCTCCTTTTTTCAAAAATAATTTCTCATTTGTTCACATTTCAATTTGTAATGTGGTCACTAAAAAATGCACAAGCGCAACGACCATACAACAGAAACGTAGCGCCATTTCAAAAGGGTGTTTGGAGGCTTTCCCAGAGGATTCTTGGGATGAAATTGGTATGGTTGGAAATATGGATATGTCTACTACACCATATAGTGATCAAGAATTGAAAACCATTGCTCCAAACCCCTAAAAAATGGATTTGAATTAAATTTGTCCAAAAGTGCAGAAACCCACCTGTAGCAATTGTATTTTGGGAATTTCTCTTGAATCATAATACCTGCGTATAAATTGAAGGAGGTTTTTGTTCCTTTTTTTATTATTAACAAAAATAAAATTCACGTTTTTCAAATTCATCTTCATTTGGTCATAAACTTATTTTGAAGCGAAATTGTCCCTATGTACAACAAATGACCACAAAACCCTAAAAATCATGCCAATCACCTCCTTATATTTGATCTCTAATGCTTGTTGTCTCTGGTTTCCTCCCTCATGAGATTCTCCAAGTTTCCATGATAGAAAAACTTGTTCTAATAAGGGGGAAAAGGATAGGGTAAACTTTGGGAAAATAGAGGAAACAAGATTATGAATTTAATGATGACCCACTAACTCAATTGATGACTCATGACATGATGACAATGACCATGAATGATAAATACCATAAGAATATGGAGGGATAAGTGAAATAAAATGAGCCAAGCAAGCCAGTTGTCTTCATCACGAGAGAAATGCCAAATAGATAGTTGAAGAATCAAGTCAGCTATGATTATAGGACCCTAACATAGGCTCCACCTGGGGATGGCATCTCTTTGGGGAAGTGAAAATAACCATAGAACTCCGAACATGTAGACCATTGCCTTATCCATTGGGCCATGGAGTCACTACATCTACAATCTTCAAACTAGCTCAAATTAAACTGAACATTGAACCATACACTATCAGCTGCAAACTCTATTGGAAACCACACACTGCTAAAAAAGATGCTCAAATGACTGAGCTTATTCAAACTTCTACCTACCCTACACTGCTGATAATTTTTCTATTCTAAATGATACAATAATTCCAGTACATCCAGTCAAGCAACTGCTCTAATAAATCTTCTCTTTCATTATTTTTAAATAGTATCAGTAATGGAATCTGCATGGGCAACATAGACTGATTTCCAGCCTGATCTTCACAACACAAAGCCTTGGGATCGTGGACAATCACAAAAACTTTAGGTATCAATGGGCATTCTCAAAAGAAAAACTCCTTCATATAGACAACTATAGGATCATGATAAACATGAATTATCTCCTGATATTCAAATTTATCCATTTTAAGACCATGACTTGATAATACACATATGCCATCTATATCATTATGAAAATTATGATTTTTCTGTAGATTTTCTAATGAACTTTGAGAAGAAGATGTTGTTGAATCAAACCATGAAAATGACTGTTAAATTCTTGCAAGTCCATAATTGGCACATGAAACATGACTGGACAACACAGGTCATCCAATAAATCAACTATTGGATCCTAAAGAGACTGACATGACTGTTGCATTGATTCAAATGAAATTTCATGAATTTGTGTGTATTTATCCTTCAAGATCTGCTCAAGAGTTTCCTTCAAAATTTGAAATGAATTAAAGACTAATGGTACAGAGTTATATTCCATTGATTCAAATTTTGTTTCTGGCTCTAAAATTTCATCTAGAATTTGAAATTCAAGGGAACTTAGTGGTTGTAATCCTAGATATAAAATAGCTTCCATGTCATCAATGACATCCTTAACTAATTCGTTAGAACATTCTTCATATTTACTATCGACAACTAAGGCATATATCTTTCACTTACTCTGAGATTTGTTGCATTTTCCTCATTGTTTCATGATTGTTGTACAAAGGATGATTTTCATATTTGATCTATCATTGAGCTTCCTCCTCCCAACAACATGCTACTGATTGATTTGAAGATTCAACCTTGGTGTCATCATCATCATATTTATCATACTTGGGAAGATCATCCATGAAATAAATGTCATCAAACATGCACATCATATCAACTGGTTGTTCTTCTACAAGTTGAGTTTGAGTCTCTTCTTCAACCAGATTGTGAATTGAATACATGAAATAATCATTTTCCAATCCATGATACCAAGGGGGAGCTGCAAAGTGTTTGGGAACAATGACCCCTTTCTTCTTTGTAATCAATGGAACATGATGTCTTTGAACATCAATTTTTTCTCTTATGCTAATCTTGTGTAACATTTCTTCCATGGTGCTTGCTAGAATGTCTAGCTTTAGCTTTGAGGATGTCAGATGCTCCTTTTCTTTGTTCTTTCTGTCTTCTGCCTCCAAATTTGAATTTTTGAACAACAAATGGGATTCCACACTTATTGCACTATGTTACATTTCTTTGAGTGTTGTGGTGTTTCTTTCCCTCAACTGAAATGTCATCTCTAGATCAAATGCATCTGGGTAGTGTAAGAGAGCTAAACCAGGAGGTGGTCTTATATCAACAGGCATGGAATTGTAAACTTGATTGAATATAGCTGAAAATTGTTTCACTGTTTCTCCTAACTCTCTTTTCAAGTGATTATATTCTTCCAAAATGAGGAATGGATTCCTCTTGATCACCCATTGATCTAAGAAAACTTTCACAAACTGATTGACATCATTGATGCTTGCAGTTGGCAGATCTTTATACCATTTCTTAGCTTTAGTTTGCAAACATAAAGCAAAAATCCTAATACTAACATCACATTTTTCCACCTCAAAAAGGTCAAGATAATTTTCAAAACCTTGAATGTGTTTTTCAGCAATGATGTCGTCATGTTCTTCGTCAAATCTGGGAAGATATTGGAAGTAATTGGTAGTAAAATCATGGATTATAAGAGGTAAGACAAGAGGCTTGTATATATCTCATATTTTTACAGGTGTAGGAGTATGTACAGGGATCGTAACACTAGGCTTAACCTCTTGAGGCTCATCAGGTTGAACATGCTCTTCATAAATTTTGGTAGTATGATCTGGATCAGGGTCATGAGAAGGGAAGAAACAATTTAAAATAAAACCTGTCATATCTTAGATAGGCTTCCATCTTAAATACCTGATCTTTTTAGATGGTCTGATCATGTTTCAGGTTCTTCTTCCAGTGGAGTCTTTTTATTGGAACTGATATGGAGTTGATTGGAGTCGCCAGGTGGATGATTCAAACTTCTTGTGTCTGATCACTGTCCACCATCAGTAATCAGATCTGGAACTTGATACACTTTCTGAGGAAGGTTCCCCAGGATGGTCGCCACTATGTTAGAACTCTATAATTTCCAAGGATGAGGAAGAAATTGACAGAGGTAACCACAAACCACTTTGGAGTCTAGGATCTATCCCTCTTAGACCTAGAGATGGATCTCTCAATTATCATAGACAACAATATGACTGGAGTGCAAAGGATTTATGCTAAGTAGTTTAAGCTCGGATGGGTTTTGAGTTTTTAGGGTTTTGATGCTGGATCAGAGAGGAGATTTCAAATAACTGGGTCAAAGTATCAATGGGTTACAACAACGACTAAATGTAGGAGCAAGGTAGCGATAAATTTGTGATGGATTTGAAAATTTAGTCGATGTAGTGTAGGGTTTGAAATAGTGAGGATATCTTAGTGAGCATGTACACCATGAATTCACCAATCAAGAAGAAAATTACACAAAATGATGTTCCCAACAAAACATAGCTCTTCATGGAAAGATTTATGCTTATAACCTCTAGGGAAAATCACTGAAGAAGGTAGATATGGAAATAAGTAATGTGTCTTATTCATATGAAACCATAACATAGAAAAAACAACATCACAAACTCATTGTACGGGAATTCCTATATTATAGCTACAACTACTCCTTGTATTTCTTGAAAATAGATGAAGTACAAGCTACCAAAGTTCCTCTCTCTGATGTACAACCCTTTGCTTGACTCTCTTGTGTCTAAATATAGATACAAAACAAATTTCTCCATCTAAGGGGTCAAATACTATCTCCTAGGATCAGATCACAAAAATATCTCTAACAATACCCAAAGCTAGGAAAGTCAAAACAGACTTTCCAGTTTAGCTCAACTAACTCAATTTGACTTTGACAAGCATTCAATATCACCAAATCCACATGGAAAAAGTTAAATCAATCCCATGAAACTTAATTACATCATATACATTCACTATATTTCTAATTACATCAGTGGGAATCAACTTTGACCAAGAAAACTAAAAAAACTGTCACATTTCCCAAAAAAGTAGCACCAATCTACAAAAGCACAACGCCCAGCTTGTGAAGAACTTTTGAAGGCCTTCTCATGCTCCAACTTCACTTCTGAAAGATTAATTGGAAATATTATTATGTCCAGTTGTCATTAGACACCTCAATAAAGACAAAGTACACTCCATGAGGGATAAAATTTCATTTTCCCACAGCTACTCCCAAAAGCGCAATGCTTGGTGCAGAAAGGTGGCAGAGAGTGTTTTTTTGACCTATTTTTGGGCATTTTCTCCCAACCTATTTGATTATAAGGAACATAAATTAGATATATGACATGTTTAGGGTACTATATATCCACCAATATCAACTTTTTTTCATTTGGAAGTCTGAGGAAAAAGTGCAGCGCCAAGGCGTTGTGTTTTTCTACATGCCCAAAATTATCAATTTTTTTGGGTTTTCTGCAAAAATAAGGCTCAAATATGTAGCGATATATCTATAACCATAAGGAATTTTACAACACTGAGATATTTTTTTTTCTTTGGTATGTTTGGAACAAAAACCTCCTCCTTTTTTCAAAAATAATTTCTCATTTGTTCACATTTCAATTTGTAATTTGGTCACTAAAAAATGCACAAGCGCAATGACCATACAACAGAAACGTAGCACCATTTAAAAAGGGTGTTTGGAGGCATTCCTAGAGAATTATTGGTATGAAATAGGTATGGTTGGAAATATGGTTATGTCTACTACACAATAGAGTAATCAATAATTGAAAACCCTTGCTCCAAACCCCTGAAAAACTAATTTGAAGTAAAGTTCTCCAAAAGTGCAGCAACCCACCGGTAGCAACTGTATTTTGGGAATTTCTCTTGAACCATGATACCTGCATATAAATTGAAGGAGGTTTTGATTCCTTTGTTTATTATTGACAAAAAAATCTTTCACTTTTGTCAAATTCATCTTCATTTGGTCAGAAACTTATTTTGAAGCAAAATTGTACCTATGTACAACAAATGACCACAAAACCCTAAAAATCATGCCAATCACCTCCTTATCTTTGATATTTGATGATTTTTGTCTCTAGCTTCCTTCCTCATGAGCTTCTCCAAGTTTCCATGATTTCAGTTTGCATGATAGAAAACCTTTTTCTGATAAGGGGGAAAAGGATAGGGTAAACTTTGGGAAAACAAAGGAAATGAGATTATGAATTTAATGATGACCCACTAACTCAATTGATGACTCATGACATGATGAAAATGACCATGAATGATAAATACCATAAGAAGAAGGAGGGAGAAGAGAAATCAACTAAGCCAAGCAAACCAGGTGTCTTCATCATGAGAGTAATGCCAAAGAGATAGTTGAAGAATCAAGTCACGTATTATTATAGGACCCTAACACATTTGATAATACAAAGGACACCACTGTGAACTCATAATGATCATACCTTGTTTTGAAAGTAGTCTTGTTGATGTCTTGTTCTTTGATTCTTATTTGATGATAACCTGACCTGAGATCAATTTTGGAGAATATTTTTGCATCTTTCAACTGATCAAAGAGGTTATCAATCCTTCGAAAAGGATACTTATTCTTCACAGTTACCTTGTTCAACTACCTAAAGTCAATGCATGGTCTCAATGTTCCATCCTTTTTCTTCACAAATAAAACTGAGGCACCCCAAGGTGACACACTTGGGCATATATACCCCTTCTTCAGAAGCTCTTCAAGTTGCATTTGCAACTCCTTCAATTCTGGTGTACTCATCATGTATGGAGTCTTGGATACTAGAGCTACTCCAGGCATCAAATTTATGGAGAAATCAATGTCTCTTTTATGGGGTGATCTTGGTATTTCCTCAAACACATCTTCAAACTCTTTTAGTATTGCATAATCTTCAATATTTAAAACTCTATCTTTAGGTGTTTCTTCCATATGTGCTGCAAATATCTGACACCCTTTTCTGTGACATTTCTTCAACTGCAATGCTGAAATTTCTTTGATGGCTAATTCCCTAGGAATTCCCTGCACTGTCCTTAGGTTCCCTTCCTCATCCAAGTAGGTAAATGACTTGTTATGACAGTATAGGATAGCATGATGTTGTTCCAACCAATCCATCCCAATTATACAATCATAGGAACCTAAAGGAAAGATGTTCAAATCTTCCCTGGTGTTCAGTCTATTCATGTCCATAAGACATGACTTAACCATCTCATTAAATTTTCTTTTGGCTCTGGTAGCCAACTGCACCAACCAAAATTTTCCATGCTTTCTTCTTGGAAAATGAAAAATTTCCACCATCTTAGGATCTATATAATTATGACTAGCTCCAGAATCAATTAAAATAACAATGGTTTGGTTGTTGATCATACCTTCCACTTCAATCATATGTGGCTGATACTCTACTTGTTTGTTGTCCAGGGCTTCATAGATCCTTGGTACATTTATGCCCATTTCCTCCACTATTTCAGCTTGCTATACATTGTGAATAGTCCTCACTTTTTCACCTCTGTGAGGACAATCTCTGAACATGTGATCTCCTTTACAACATTGAATAGGTGGCTACCTTGGCCTTTGACCCCCTGTCTCAATCATTCTAGGTTCTCTAGAAGTTGGTTGTCCATGAGGATTATTTCTGAAGAATGGTGGCTTAGTCCCCTTCTTCCTCTGATCCATCTTGAATTTATTTTTGTCTTACCAAGATTTTTGGAAATTTGGCCTTGATTTTTGCTGATCATATAGGAATTTATCTCATCTTATGGTCTCCTCCAATTTATTGGGAACATCATACTATATTTTTTCACTGATAAATGATGGAAATCCACTCAAATACCTTTGAATCTTAAGTATCTCATCCTTGATGAAAGAAACATACTTCAACATTTCTAAAAACCTTCTTTCATATTCATCTATGGTCATACCCCCAAGCTTGAGTTCAAGGAACTCTTTCATTTTCTTGTCATAGTACCTCTTAGTGAAGTATTTATTTTCAAAATACTTCTTGAATTCCCTCCGAGTAACACTTTTCTCTTTAATGTGTTTCACCTACACAAGTTGATCCCACCACAAGCTGGCATATTAGGAAGTCATAAAGAGAAAGGTCAGAGAAAGTTCAAACTCTGTTATTACAGTTGAAAGAAATGATGGATGTTCACAAAGATGACAATTTACCAAAGATCCTGAAATTAAAACAACACATAAATGAAAGAATAGAAGACTTCGACATAGACTATGTCTTGGATGAAGAAACACAAGTGAATATTATGACAGCAGAAACTTGGAAAATTTTGGGAAAGCCTATTGTGGTACTTTCGTTGGGAAGGATAGGATTGTTTAAGGGTAAGATATTAACTTTATGTTGAAGATTTACTAATGTACCTATTAATGTTCATGGAACATCGACTGAAGAAGAATTTGAAGTCATTCAGTTTTGGGGGGACAATGCCCCCTTCCCACTTTTGTTAGTTAAGACTTGGATTTAGAAGTATCAGATCAGAAGGAAAGTAGAGGAAGAAGCTACAGAAAGAAAAAGAAAGAACTAACGGATTTCATAGTTTGGAAAATAGACCGACTAATAGAAGAATGAGAGGATAAGTCGAAGCAATAGAGAGAAAAAACAACGCAGAAGGCAAGAGAATTAGATTTCAATGTTGAAGGAATAAAAGAAGGCTTGAAGAACCTATCTATGAAAGAAAGAAGTATTCCCACTTAATAATTATTAAGAAAAGGAATGTTATCTTCAGACCCTTTGAGGGCACCTCAATAGTGCAAAGCCACTACACTAGGGGAATATAAGAATAAAAATGGAAATAGGATTCCAGAAATAGTTAGAGAGACTCAGATAACAGGAAAGAAGGCAAGGAAGCTCAATAAAAATAAAGCTAAGCTGGAAAAACTACAATAATCTACAGAAACCAGATGGAGGACTTCGCAGACTAGAACCTCACAGGAGGCACATTCGTAGGACTTGAACCTCGCTGGAATAGTAGGTTCGTGCAGAATGGGACTTCACCCTGGCGATGTTAGATGACCATTGGAGGCACCCCGACCATTAGAATGATTCCCTAGAATGGTTAGAAAATGAATTTATGGGCTGATGGACCACTTTTGGATGTTGAGAACATGCCATAACCAATAGATTTACATTAATGGAATCATCTCCTGGACATTGGAAGATCTGTTATGATGCCCCACTTATTTGACTAGTTGGTCATTGCACTGGGAGCACTTTTTGATACCCATGATTGACTGAGCTAAACATAGAACTATCCAAGTGTCAAGTTGTGCTATCTAAAACTAGACCCCGCCTGTCTGTTTTCCTACCCTGCCTGTTTGTTAAAAACTAGAATG
>JASDQU010192949.1:0-13850 GCA_032191745.1 Picea mariana | reverse complement strand
CCAGGAGTTATGGGCATATCAAGATCTCTGGAGAAGTTGATCCTGGTATAGGGGTATTCTTCTATAACCAAAATCTGTCGAGACCACTAGTCGAAAAATTTATCATTGAAGGCCTCAATGGTCCTCCCTCCCCCCTGTCGTGGAAACAATGCCGCCCATATGCACAATGCTGGGAGAGAGGCATTATGCCCTCATACCATCTCTCATGGAATGAGACTGTGTACCCTATCAAAGAAAAAGGAACATAGAATAGTCCCAAACCCGAAGTTTTTGTTTCTTCACACACGACACTCTGTTAACTGTCTCTTCATGCAATATAGCATGGTTTTGCTCCAGTCAAAAACTTGTGCATTTAAGCACTAAACCACACAATGCATGTGTGCCCATGAGGCCTGATGTAAGGCTGTAGATCCAATGATCTGACCAATGAGTAAGACTATCACTTTCAGTGATAGGTTTGAAATCTTGTGGATCGACACCTGAGAACCCACTTTATCTATGCCGGCTTCACAATGGAGTCCAATCAACTCCTCAATGTTGTGAGGCACAGGAGGAAAAACATGAAGGTTGACTGGTTCCCCTCTCCTTGAGAGGCCAGTCAGAAAATAAATATCCTCAGTCATTGGAGTCAACTACTGTCCCTCGAGCATAAATGCCTCCGTGTCAGGGTGCCAGTAATCTACCAAGGCATTCAATAGCCTCGGTTGTGCCTGCATGAATGGACATTGGAAGAATTTCAACAAACCAAATTGTGCTAATGCAGTGAGAGTAGCAGGGTCTTATGAGACCAAATAATCAATGTCTTCATGCTCCCTTTCTCTCAAATGAATGTACATCCTGCAAATTGACATGTCCATGGAGGATTAAAATCTTGTTTAAAAAAAAAAAAAAGTTTCCACATTCTTAAGGGTGTACACGGGGTGTATTAGACACAGTCGCGTATGCACGTGGGAAGAATATTTTCTGCCCATGGGCATATGTGAGATGTCCCATGACAGCCCGTGTACACGTAGGGCCGACCTTTTTTAGAGGTGCGCGTCCTCCCAAAAACCAAATTAAATGAAAAAGGAAAGTATAGAAATGCAAGAGGAGCTAGTTTGTACTTACTTGGTCCAAGCAGAAGTTTGTTTCATCCTATGAAGCTCTTGGAATCAACTCTTTCAACAAAGGGGTGTTCTTGAATTTTTGGTCAATTCTTAATTTACAATGGTGATAATGAACTACCGACTTCTATTTATAGATGTTTTGGCCCCTTTTTGTCATTTTGTGGACCCCTTTGTCATTTTTTCTAGCTTGAAAATCGTTTAGTATGGTTCTTGAGTTTCTTAGGGGATGTTACGATACTTCTTACTTTTGGTATTCGAAATTTTTTTGAGAGTTGGTTCATTTTTAAAGGTCCTTTGGTAAAAAAAATTTTTTTTCCAACTTTTTGCATCTAAGTTAGGTTTCCACCTCCACTTTCTGCATATCATTGTATTTTTTTCTTTTCCATAGGATCGAACCCACCGAATTGCGACAGAAAACCATCATGGCTTCTTTAGAAGTGTTGTAATTTAGTGGTAGAGCCTTCCCTTTCATGGATGACCTAGTTAGATCCTCATTTTCTTTTGGTGTCCATGTTGTCGTTAATGACTATAGGCTCGGGAGTCCTTTTGAGTTTTTCATGATTAAGATTTTTGAGCCTCATTTGCATTGATTCATCATCACTCTTGACCTCACCCTCGGGACTCCCAAACAAGGATGACTCTTCTTTAATCCCTTTTCATACTCTTTAAACATGAAAATATTGTCGAGTGATCTTTTCGCCCTTCATGCTCGCCAAACTAAAATTTGAAGGCACGTCTGTCCGGTGGTATTTCACCCCTTTTTTCAGTCTAGATGATCAACTGTACGAACAAAGGTATAATCTAGGAGCTTCAGTTTGCTAGAAGAGTATTCTCAGGTATAATTTTAACCCTTTTTCGAGCCCGAGGGATTGAATTTATGAAAAAGGAACCCCCACGGAGTCCATAGTTAAGCTATTTTCAAACTCCCTAAAATTGAAAAGATTGTCGAGTGACCTTGTTATTTCACACTCGTTAAGCTAGTCCAGAAGAACATCCCTTACAGAGTCCATAGTTAAGCTCTTTTCAGACTCCCTAAAATTGAAAAGATCGTCGAGTGACCTTGTTCCTTCACACTCGTTAAACTGGTCCAGAAGAACATCCTTTACAGAGTCCATAGTTAAGCTATTTTCAAACTCCTTAAATATGAAAATATTGTTGGGTGATCTTGTCTTTGTCACACTCATTAAAATGGTTTTGAATATACGTCTTTTTGGTGCTAGTTTACCCCTTTTTTGAACTGACTAGACTACCTTTGAAAAAGGCACCCCAGTGGAGTCTCCTTTTACGCTTTTTCAGATTCTCTAAAAATGAAAAAATGTTGAGCTTACCTTCTCTGGGCTCATTAAAATTACATCGAAGGATGTTATCATTGTGTCTTATTAATCTCATTTGCATTCTTGCATCTTTGGCCTAATGCCGGCTCCATGCTTCTCTCAATTGAACCATTTGAAGGATGACTTATATGCAAGACTTGTTTCACTTTTCCTCTGTGTCTTGACACCTTGACCCATGGAGGATTTTTCCCGAGTGTCCTTTTTCTGCATACGTCTCCTTTCCCTAAGAATCAATGTGTTCCTTGCGCTTGGAACTAGTATGTCTGCGACACTCGTTCCTCCTTTGTAACGTAGCTTTCTTTTATTCTTTTTCAAGCTTTCCAAAATTATTGAAAAAGATAAAAAAAACAAATATAACCCAAAAAGAGGAAGGGAAAAGTATTTTATTTTTTGGTAGCACAATGAGTCGGCCCTTCTGTAGTTTGTCTCTTGTCCTCATGCTCAGCCACCCTGAAAGACCAATCAAGTCCTTGTTCAAAATCAATGAAGTTCTCTGCCTGATCACCGAGATCCTCTTGTTTGTTCCCAACAAGTTGTCAAAGACCTCTGGGTAGTGAAGTCGTACACTCATATTACACTCCTACCCGATTTTTGAAGATATTGAAGTTGTTGTTCGAGCTCTGAAGGCCTCATCTCCAACCATCATGCATCATTGGATTCTTGAAGATGGATACTATACATGTATATCTTTTGATTTTGAGATGTAGATCCGATGTGTATTTCTTGCGGCTACACTTTATATAGTTATATGACATGGATCTACAGTGTATTTAATTGGAAGCCATGGTTTTATTTCATCCCAAGCATGGGTATGCCCTCGTCGGTGAGACAAATTATTATTTTTGCAGATGGCACCTCCCGAACTATGGTATCTGGGCTCACTCGCTTCGTACATTGGTGAATATTTGTAATGTATTTCAACCATCAGATGCTCTTCTAACCTCACACATTAGGGGGTATGTTATAACCCTAAATTGCACCAGACATGTATACCTGGCATCGAGCCATCTTACTTTCTATCTTTGCTAAGCCATCATTAAGAAACTCTTCTAAAAAACCATTCTTTTGAAGATGTATGTTCTCTGCACCACTACTTCCCATGTACACATGCGATCTGCACCATTACAACCCACGTATACTCACAAAAAGTGCAAAAAATAAAAATTTTTAAAGGGATACAGGCTTTTGGGCCATTACTAATCATTTGAATGCCTATGACCGGTCACCCAACTGAATACCTATATTTTTGGCCTATAAAAGAAGGTGTTGGGGTCCCATCCCAAGGGAAAGGAAGAGAGAAAAGAAACTTTTCCCATTTCGGTATTCCCCCTTTGCCCCAATATTTTGTAACCACATTGTGAGTTTGAGCCAAAATTCCTTTTTCATCCCTTCTTCCTCCATTGCAAACCCTTGTCATTTCCCTAGAGAGAATTGAGGAGGAGAAGAATACATGGAATAAGTTGGTACATGGTGAAGAGGAGACCAGGACCGAGTTCAAGGAGTAGTTTCCGGTCTCATATTGTAAAGCGACTTTGTGAGATTAATATAAAGATATACTTTTTCCGTCCCACCAAATTATGTCTTCAATCTTCATGATTTATTTGTGTTTTTGATTAAGATATCTAACCCACTAATCCATATATAGAATGCATGCTTGTAGTTTCTTGTTTGTCTTTTGGTGAATGCAGGTTGGCCCTCGGAGGAGACTGCAGTTGAGAAACAATTGAGTGCAAAGGGATTGACACCAGACACAGAATTTAAGGTAGGCTTACCGGATCCCTATACTTTGTTTTTTATGTATGATTGTGGGGTTATGTCGGGATAATTGTAAAAAGTAGGAGACTTTAGATGGTTATCTTTTCTTGCACTTTAGAAACCTGGTGTAGTCTGTAGGGGGTTTTCTTGCTATATCAAGTATCCACCTCGAAGATGTGTATGGATCCAAACAACCTCTAAAGTGTAGAACTGACAATTACAAAGAAGTACAAAAGAACATGTTGAACTAAAAACTGGCAAAAGGGGCCAGTTGGAACATGTGGGTGGCCACCAATATCCACCCGGATCACTACCACTTGCAAGGAAAGGCAACCATGTGGTGGGATAAACTTAAGCAAGCCAAGAACCTTGATGATAAGAGGATCTCATGGAGGCAGTTAAAAGGATATTTCCAAGAGAAATAGTTTTATGAGCATTACTATGAGAGAAATATGAAAGAGTTCTTTGAACTCAAGTTGGGAGCCATGAAAATGGAGGAATATGAGAAGTGGTTATTTGAATTGTTGAAGTATGTTGACTTCATCAAGGATGAGAAGGTTAAAATACAAATGTTTCTAAGTGGGTTAACCTCCTTCTATAGTGACAAGATTCAATATGATAACCCCAAGAACTTGGAAGAAACCATAAGGAAATAAAGGCATCTTTATAAGAAAAGAAAAGGAAGGCAAATGTTCTAAAAGGCTTGGAATGACAAGATGAAAGGGAAAAAGGATCAAAGTAAGAAAGGTTATAAACCACCCTTTTTAAGAAATAACTCCCAAGTAGATCAGCAAGGTCAGACAACCCAAAATGGTCAAAAGAATGCATATTCATTTGGGAAAAGGCCAAGGAAAAAACCTATTCAATGTTGGGGATGTGAGGGGAATCACTAATATAGAGAATTCCATCACAAAGGATAAATAATGAGGAATGTCCACAACATTCAAGAGGATGAAAAAATGGAAGACATGGGAGGAAGAATGCCAATAATTTATGTAGCCTTGGACAACAAGCATGCATAATATCAATACCCCATGATCGAAGTGGAAGGTCACATTGATAACTAGCCCATAGAAATTTTAGTTTATTCTGGAGCTAGCCATAGTTACATAAATGTTAACATTGTTGAAATATTTCACTTGCAATGAAGTAAGCATAAGAAATCTTGGTTAGTTCAATTAGCTATGGGGGCTAAGAGAGAGATCAATGAGTTGGTTAAAGATTGTCAAATAGAAATGAATGGACTCAACACAAAGGTATATGTAAACATCATACCATTGGGTTCATATGACTATCTAATTGGCATGGATTGGTTGGAAAAACATGATGTTGTCCTGGACTGTTACAACAAGACAATCACATGTCTTGATGAGGAAGGGAAACAAGGCAAGATTCAAGGCATTCCAAGAGCTGTAGTTTTTAGAGAGATTTAAGATATGCAGTTGAAGAAGATCTTCAAGAAGGGATTTTAGATGTTTTTATCCCATATGGAGGAGGAAACCAAAGACAAAGTGGAAAGAATTAAAGACCATCCGGTCTTGAGGGATTTTGAAGATATTTTTAGAGAAATTCCAGGATTTCCACCTAAGAGAGACATTGATTTCTCTATTGATTTAGTGCCAGGTTTAACACACCCAACCTTATACCTACTGGGCTATGCCACACTTAAAATCTTGTAGAACTTCATACATATAAAACTGTAGCATACATGGCCTTTCAGGCCAGCCATACCAACTCCATAAAAACAACAATACCATCTATATATATGTAACTTTAAACAGAAAAATGCATTCTGCCAATATACATATTCATGCGGAAATAACAGTACGCCTATACATATATCATACACAGGAAATAATCATAAATATAAAGACATGTATAGATACACACCATGCAGTTGAACTGATAATTGATACTTATATTTTTATAGAATATCACCAACTGTGTGCAGACCTTCCACGATCCTCCCAACCTTAAACCACACTGCTCATCACTCTCAAAAGTGGGTCACCCCCGAGTTGGGACTAAAATCCACCCGGTTAAAGGGATTCCTAGGATAGGATGAGAAAATAGGAAGTTACATAGTCAACAAGAAGGATTTCATTCCAGTGTTCCAACTCAAACTAACAACCTACAACCTTTCATTCCCCACATGCCCGTCCCACCTTAGGAAGTGTGCCCCTTCTCTACTCAACAGTCCTTTGGCTACCCCACTTCCCTTCTAGGGATTCAATAATAGGCTAGACATGAATTCTCTGAGAACTATAGCTGCAGTTGGGCTTCCTCGGGAAAATCACTTCCACAACAAACTCTCTCACATGGAGAGAGTTTCTCATGGACCTGACAACCTACCTCTTCAATCCATGGGCATGAAAACCCGCCTATTCAAACACACAAGCCTGAAAACCTGCTTCTTCTATCCAACTCCTAATTCAGTCCAGTATAGGTGATGGCAACAACAAAGTTTGATTATGGAACAGGTAATGGAAGCAACCACACTCAGTCAAGGAATTGCGTTGGTAGCAACAACATTCACATAAGGCACAATACAGACTCAAGCAAAGTACAGGTGTGCTGTGCATAACATGAATGTACGAGGTCACTGCTGAAGGTGTATGTGAGGCATGGAGAGGTTAAACTGATGGAGTCAATGGATGCCTGCATGAATGCCTTGGTGAATCAGGAAGAATGGCCGAGTGCGTGTGTGAATGGGGAAAGATGCGGAAAATAGACTAATTTCCACACATATATTTTCATGCGCCCTGATTTACACATGGCTCTTTTGGAGTTATCTTGTCTCTACTTGGGATTAACTCACCTTCCCATAAGAACTTAGGATAAAATAATTATCCTCACCATATTTTTTAGGAAATAATATTATAATATTCCCTTAGAAATAAGCTCTCTAGATTAGCCCCTTTCCTAGGCTCTTATCCCCTCCCTTTCCCTTCATAGTGGATTTTAGTCCCCCATACACTATTATCGTGGTTAGTCTACACACAACGATGTATTATATTAATTATATGAGTGTTTACATATACAAAAATAGGCTCACTGGACTTTAACATTTAGGCTCTCCGACCTAATCAACACATAAGCCTCCTAGCTTATAATCACTTGGCTCACTAGACTATAAAACATATTTAAAATTCAACTGGGGATTGGTCTTGGGGCATTACAATCCCCTCCCCTTATTTTTTCACTTTCCTTAGTGCAATACATATATATACCTTTTACACCAAGATTTTCAAAAATCTTCAAAAAGATGCAGGTATTCTTCCCACATGGAATCCTCGTGCTCCCAAGTCACATCCTCAGGTCTCTACCAGGTCCATTGGACCTTTACTAGCTCTATGGATCGATTCCAGAGCTGCTTGATCTTATGGTCTAGTATGCACACTGGATGCACTTGAAAAGTTCCTTCATGCTCCACCTGAATCACATTTAAATCAATAACATGATTAGCATAAGGTCCATACTTTTTGAGCAATGATACATGGAATACGTTATGAATAGACATTGATGTAGGTCATGAAAGCATACCAACTACAGGCCCAATCCTCTCTAGGATTTCAAATGGCCCACAATAACGAGCTGCCAACTTTGAAAAATTTCCCAACTTCAGGGAACTTTTGTTGGCCTTCACTTTCAAGAATACATGATCACCCACTTTAAATTCTGTGTGATTTCTTCTCTTATCAACATAGATTTTCTGTCGGTCTTGAGAAACCTTTAAATTATGATTTATTTTTGACATATGCTCTTCCATTTCCTTGAGCAACTCTGGCCCAACCATTTCTCTATCTATTGGGTTGTCCCAACTTACAGGCGTGTTGCACTTTTTTCCATAAAGTTCCTCAAATGGGATCATCTTCAGAGATGCTTGGTACCCATTGTTGTAAGCAAACTCTAACAAGTGTAGATAGTCTTCCCATTTTTATGGTTTATCCATCATATACATCCTCAACATATCCTCAATCACTTGATTCACCCGTTCTATTTTCCCATCATATTCTGGATGATAAGCTGTGCTAAAATTCAAATTTTTTCCAAATCCTTTAAATAATCCTTTCCAGAAATTTGAGGTAAACTTCAGATCTTTATCAGAAAAATTTGTCTTGGGTATACCATGAAATCAAGAAATTTCCCTCATATAAATATCAACAATGTTAGTTTCCTTCTGAGTGAGCTTCACTGGAATAAAATGGGCAGCTTTGGTAAGGTTATCCACCACTACCATGATTGAATCATGTTGCTTGCTTGTTCTGGGAAGTTTGGTGATGAAGTCCATTTTTACCACTTCCCATTTCCACTTAGGAATGGGTAATGGATGCAACAACCCAACTATGTGTCTCTGCTCAGCCTTGACCTTTTGACACTCCAAACATTTGGCAATGTACTCAACAATTTCCTTCTTCATGCCTGACCAATAATGTATGCTCTTGACTGCTGCAATTATTTTCTGATACCCCAGGTGCCCAACATAAGGTATGTTATGCATTTACCTCAATATCTTATTTTTCAATTCTTGAGAATTGGGTACATAAATTCTGTTTCTTTACATAAGAATTTCATCAATTCCCATCTTGTAATCCTCAATTTTATGCTCCAAATACCTTGTTGTAATTTTTCCACTAATTTTTTGTATTGCAAATCTGATTTTGCAGCCTCCAAGATTCTGTCTTTCAAATCAGATTGGTACATGATAATGGATTTATCATGCAACTAATGCACTCTTCTACTGAGTGCATCAACCACCTTGTTCTCTTTCCCTTTGATATGATTTATATCAAAGTCGTATTCATTGAGAAATTCCAGCCACCTAGTCTACCTAGAATTTAGAGTTGGATTTCGAATAAATATTTTAGACCATGATGGCCTGTCCTCAGCTCGAACATTTTCCCCATAAGGTAGTGTATCCACTTCTTGAAGGCATGGACTATGGCTGCCAACTTCAAATCATGAGTGGCATAATTCATTTCATACTCCTTCAACTTCCTTGATTCATAACATACAATATACCCATTTTGACTGATGACTCCAGCAAGTTCTTCTTTACATGCATTTGTGCATACAATAAAATCTTCATTTGGATCAAGAATCCTTAGTATTGGAGTACTGGTTAATATTTTTTTCAAGTTTTGAAAACTCTTTTCACACTCCAATGACCACTGGAATTTCACTCCCTTCTTTTGCAAGGAAGTGATAAGGTGTGCAATATTTGAGAATCCTGCAATAAATCTTTTGTAGTAGCCTATAAGGCCCATGAAGGATCTGAATCCTGTCACATTCTTAGGTGCTGACCATCCTCTATTGGCCTCAATCTTTTCAGGATCCACTAATATCCCTTCCTCAGATATGCTATGCCCCAAATAATGAAATTGGTTCTGATAAAATGAGAACTTGCTCAATTTGTCATACAACTGATGCTCCCTTAATAATTGTAATACCATTTTCAAGTGTTGGTCATGCTCTTATTCCAACTTGGAATATATAAGAATGTCATCCAAAAATACAATGACAAAATTATCTAAGTACTCTCTAAAAATACCATTCATTAAACACATGAAGACAACTGGTGCATTTGATAACCCAAATGGCACCACTGTGAACTCATAATGGCCATACCTTGTTCTGAAAGTAGTATTGTTGATGTCTTCATCTTTGATTCTTACCTGATGATAACCTGACCTGAGATCAATCTTTGAGAATATTTTTGCATTCTTCAACTAATCAAAGAGGTCATCGATCCTTGGAAAATGATGCTTATTCTTTACAGCTACTTTGTTCAACTGCTTGAAGTCAATACAAGTCTCAATGTTCCATCTTTCTTTTTCAAAAATAAAACTGGGGCACCCCAAGGTGACACACTTGGTTGTTGATACCCCTTCTTTAGAAGCTCTTCAAGCTGCATTTGCAACTCCTTCAGTTCTAGTCTACTCATCCTGTAAGGAGTCTTGGATACTGGAGCTGATATAGGCATCAAAATTACAGAGAAATCAATATCTCTTTTAGGGGGAAGTCTTGGGATTTCTTTAAATACATCTTCAAATTCCTTTAGGATTGCATAATATTCAATATTTGACACCTTATCCTTAGGTGTCTTTTCCATATGGGATGCAAATATTTTACAACCCTTTCTATAACACTTCTTCATTCGTATTGTTGATATTTCTCTGACAGTTACTGCCCTCGGAATTTCCTGCATAGTCCTTAGGTTCCCTTCCTCATCTAGGAAAGTAAATGCCTTTTTATGAAAGTCTAATAAAACATGGTGTTGGTCCAACCAATCTAGCCCATTAGACAGTCATAGGAACCTAAAGAAAATATGTTCAAATATTCCTTGGTGCTCAACCCATTCATGCCCATTGGACATGCCTTAACCATCTCGTTAAATTTTCTTTTGGCTTCGGTAGCCAACTGCACCAACCAAGATTTTCCATGCTTTCTTATTGGAAAATACAATCTTTCCACCATCTTAGGATCTATATAACTATGACTATCTCTTGAATCAATTAAAATTGAAATGGTTTGGTTGTTTATCATACCTTCCACTTCAATCATGTGTGATTGAAATTCAACTTGCTTATTTTCTAGGGCTGCATAGATCTTGGGTACATTTCTGCCCATGTCCTCCACTATTTCAACTTGCTATACATTGTGAACAACTCTCACTTTTTTACTTCTATGAGGACAATCTCTATACATATGATCTCCTTTACAACCCCAACATTGAATGGGTGGCTTCCTTGGCCTTTTCCCCCCTGTCTCAATCATTTTGTGCTCTCTATAAGTTGGTTGTCCCAAAGGACTATTTCTGAAGAATGGTGGCTTATTCCCTTTCTTCCTTTGTTCCATCTTGAACCTCTTCTTGTCTTCCCAAGCTTTTTGGAAAGTTGGCTTTCCTTTATGTTGATCATATAGGAATTTATCTCTCCTTATGGTCTCTTCCAAAGTCTTGGGATCATCATATTGTATTTTATCACTGATTAAAGATGGCAGCCCACTCAAATACCTCTGAATCTTAACTGTCTCATCCTTAATGAAGGAGACATACTTTAACAGTTCCAAAAATATTCTTTCATATTCATTGATGGTCATACTCTCTAGCTAGATTTCAAATAACTCCTTCATTTTCTTGTCATAATATATCTTAGTCAAGTATTTATTTTCAAAATTCTTCTTGAATTCCTTCCCAGTAACATTTTTCTCTTTAATGTGCTGCACCTACACAAGATGATCCCACCACATGGATTCTTTTCCCTCGAGATGATAGATAAAAATTCTTCCTTCTGCATGGGAAGAGTAATTATGCAATTGAAAATATTTTCTCATGCTTAGTATCCATGTCTCGACATATTCATCCTTCTTGTGGTAACCATAAAATGTAGGAGGTTTGATCTTGTTCATTTCTCCTCGCAGTTCATCCAGCCAAAACTTATTCTTATGCTTCCTGATAGGGAATGAACTTGAGATACTGTGTGCTCTCTTATTTGAATGCCTTGGGGAGTGACGGTGGTGTTTTCTAACACTACTTAATCTTCCTTTCTCCTCAGCATACCTATGACTTCTTGATTTTCTTAGCCATTCTCCTTATCCAATTTCTTTTCAATTCTATCCAGGATCTACATTAACTTCATGTTGAAGTATTCCTACTATTCCCTGGCTTTCATAATCCTTTCATTATCATATTTATGACTTTGGACATCTTTCTGCAAATTTTTAATGGTCTCTACCATATTCATGTTTTCTTCCTTTCCTTCTCCATGTCCATTGGAGTTTGTTCTTTCAATACCCACATGGAAATCCATCCCTCTAATATCATCTTCCTAGTTGTAAGCCCCCTATGTGTCTTCCATCCCTCTGCACTCTGTGTTGAATCTGGTTTGATATAGTTGCTGTTAACTATGCAAAATGTGGAGCCAACAGAACTTTGTCAGGCTAACTGACTCAACAATTTCATGAAAATATGAACCATTCTGGTTCAATAATACATAAGACTTATTTCTTCTGATTTTCTGAGAGATTTACAATTCAAATCAATTTTCTAGGTGAACAATTATATTCTACTATCTAAAATCTTTCCAATGGCTACTCCCTTCCTCAATTCTAAGTCTTGAGAAAAAAGTTATGGATATTTGAACAATTGTGCTTCCTAGGAGGTAATCCATATACAAATGTTCTTCTTCTTCAGATCTAAATTGGATATCAGATCCATGTTGGATCTTCTCTTCAAGTTTATAATCATTCTTTACTTCTTTAGTTGTAGCCTGTACCAATCGGTACCCCAAAAACTCCTTCTTTTATCCCCCTTTCTGTTCTTGAAAACAACAATTCAACACTATCTCTCTTTGATTCTGACCAGAGTCTCATATGACCAAGGGATATGTCCAATAACTTAGCTGATATGCACTTATCTATATATTTAGGACTTCAAGGCTCTGGAACTTCGGGCTTCAGAGGTTCTTACTACCTCACGCCTTATTTCTCCTGAATGACGAACTGACGAACTCTTGCATGGTACATATTCACGGATTCACGGCTCCGCTACTTTGGAGCTTTGAGATTTCAAGAATTTAGGGTTAGTAATTTCTGCCTACTCCACACATCGTTCCCTTCGATCGCCAAACTGGCAAATTCCCGGAGAAGCTCTCCATAGCTTCGTGCTTTGGGGGTTCTTGCATCAATATTTGTGTGACACATGTCAAGTTCTAACTGGCATGAAAGGTATTTGAAAAGAAAAAAACATGATGAAACATAGGTGCATCAAGTGGTTCCAAGTCACCCTAGGTGACGTCAATAGGCCACGTCAATTCGATGCTTTATGACTTTGAAACTCCAGTCTTCGAAGGTTTCTTCTACAACACCCTTCCAAACTCCTGAACACTGAATTTCTAAACAGAGCCACATCACTTTGATGTTCTAGGAATTTGTCACTTCAGGCTTCAGAAGATTTCACACCCACATAATTGATAACTCCTGAATGTTGAACTTCTGAATAGTTTTTCCTCGGAGCTTTGATACTTCGAGTCTCTAGGACTTCAGAAAACTTCTCATTTGCACACTTTAAAACTCCAGGTGATGTCATCATGTCGTGTCATTCTGGCACTCCGAGACTTCAAGACTTCGAGACTTCAAGGAATCCCACACCAGAGCACATCAAAACACCCGAACGCCAAAATTCCAAACAATTGTTCCCCCTATCTTTGGGACTTCGGGGCTCTAGGACTTCGAAACTTCGGGCTTCAGAGGGTTTCCCTATTGAACATTAGCTCACCCCTGAACTATTGTACCTTGAAATTATGAACACCTGCTAATATTCAGACATGTTTCCCTAAAAATAAATGGTCTGGATTGGTTCCAGACTTTTGGACTTTAGGGAAAACTCCACTCTGTGCATCCATAGCCAGATTTCCCCAAATACTGAACTGCTGAACCACTTGGGGGATCCAACAGTACACCTCCTCCCAAATTATCTATGGTGTAGATTGACTCTGAGACTTCAGAGCTTCGAGGATTCTTCCTCCTCTTTTCAAAGTCTTAAATTTTTTTCGAAGAAACGAAGTCTGAAGGACTGGAGGGTTTAACCATCGTGCACCTTTCATAGATCTGATGGTTGTGAAGATCTTCTTTCTCCCGAATAGATACAATGGCC
>JASDQU010192946.1:0-19947 GCA_032191745.1 Picea mariana | reverse complement strand
GATATTTAGCCACCAAGTGGGATACATATGCAATTAGGAGAAATTTTTCACCATGGATGGGATTTTTTATTAATTTATATAAAAAATTATAAAATTATTTTAGGCTGCAATTTTAATATTAATATTACCATATTAATAACTATCAATAGAACTCTATATCCAAGGTCATTCTCATAACTCATATTTTTCTACAATGTGCCTTAAATTAAGCCATATACCTTCTTTGAATTATCAACCAATCCTTGAATCTATGTAAGAGGTTGGTGGGGAAAGTATTTTCACATAATATTGGGAGCATGGGTTGAGTACAATCTTCATGCCATGGGAAGTGTAAGAGTCCTACATTCCGCTAGTTATAGGTAATTTCATCCATCATTTCCACCAATGATATCATTTTCATTGAATCTAACATTGTGGGAAGCAAATATAGTTCATCATTCACTATCCATTATATACTATTTATATCCTTGAGAGACAAATATAGTTATTTTAGAAAATTGTTAGAAAGAATACAATAGATCAAGCTCTTTCTATCCACTCTAAAGAGAACTAGAGAGAATAATATATCTAAGGGACCATGAAGTACATAAAGTGAATGTATTCCTTATGTTGCATGTTGTAGTGGAAGAGAGTTCCTTATCTATCATAGGATGAATCAGATTCTTGTAATGCTTTGTGTTGAGAAGGTTAGGTAAGAATGTGAGTAGAAAGGTTGAGATGAGAAATATAGAATCTTATTTCTTGGTTTTTTCACCATGGTGGCCTCATAGCCTAGGTTGGTGGTGGTATCCACACTAGATGGTTGTGGTTGAATGAAAATTTTCTCGTACATGACCAATCTCTTGGACCAATTTTTGTTAAAAGATAAGTCTAATTTTTTTGTTTATGAATATGCAAAATGACTATTACTCCTAGTCATAAAAAATTATGTGTTATGCATGCTATGTGTCATTTTTATTTCCAATTTTGAATTTAAGTATACAAGGAAATGAAGGAAAATTTCATGACGCAAGAGAAGAAAATGATTTACACCTTTTCGAAAATGTGTTTTGGATCGTGGAGGTGACCACCCTTAAAACTTGCATTTTTCAAAGACATTAAAAGGTTAAATGACTAAATAATAGCAAAACATCTATGAGGAAATAACCATGTACAAGTGCAAAGGAAGGCTACTAGGTGGGAAATTTTCGTGCAATTTTCATTCCTCGTGCAATTTTTGTTCCTCATTCCTTGACCATGGTGTAGTCCCCAAGATCCATTATTTTTGTACAAAATTACATACTAATGGCATAAAATTATTGACGAACTTTTTTCGTCGATAGCATAGCAAATTCGTTGCAAGATTATTTACATTCGTCTCTCTTGCGACGATATTAAATGATGCTTGGATTCATTTCATATTTGATTTATCAACTTGAAATATCAATTTGATACTTTGTAAGCTAGCTGGACCTTCAGTCAAATACAAATATGAAACTTGGAATCATTAACATATCTTCTAGAACATATGAAAAATATCTAGGTTTATGGTAATTTCCATGATGAATTGATGATGGAAGAAAGTGGGTGTGTCAGTCAAATTTGAGTCCAGAAACCCTCCCATATCGTTACAGCATGCAAATAGTCTATCTAGGTCTAATTTCAATACACACAGATACAATTTGAAAACATTTCGACGTTGGCCCCATTCACTTGTCATTGTTGCCTACCTCTAGTATCTTGATGGTGTTGATTAAGCAATCAACGAAATATAGGGATTTTCATCATATGTGTCTGTTGTGGTTTACCCTTGACCATAGAGATTTTTTCCATCATAATAGAGTTGGTGACTCCACTGGGGAGAGATCTTCCTTCTAAGGGTTGAAGTACTTTTTCTTCCTACATTGCTCTTTTTTCCTTTGTGTTTCTTGTCGTATCACTACTTGAAAAATTTTGTTCACTCTGGGTCTGAGTTTTCAGCCTTCTTGCCTTTATCTAGCCTTGTTTTAAAGCATATATGCTCCTTTTGCCCATACATTCACATATACACACTTGTTGTCTTACTGTAGGATGTGTATATACGCCCTGTTCTCCTGAACAGTCGCGTATACCACTTCCCTTTGCTTGTTTGCTTGGTTTAGTGATTGTTGGGTGAGTTTTGGGGATTGTTGAGCCTTATTAGGCCTCTTTCTTATCTTACACATTATTTTATATAGCATATGTTGGAATTGAGTTGATTTCTGCAGTCATACCTGTCTGTTGTGGTTTACCCTTGGCCATAAAGAGTTTTTCTCTCGTAACCGAATTGGACACTCGGGGTGATGTTCCCTCCAGGGTATAGGGTGTCAAATTGCAAAGGATATAAACAACGCTCTGCTTGGTTGAGGATACAAAAACTGCTTAGGCAACGGTTTATAGCGCAAAGAAAGAATCAGCTAAAGGCTCAATACTGCAAGCGAGGGCATGAGATGCAATCACAACTTAACGCCAAAAAATGTCCATTTTTATGTCTTTTAGTCTACTTGGTGTTAAAAAAGATTAAACTTGTGCCAAATAGATGTCTTTTCAAATCCAATTTACGAGTGTGAAAAAGACAAGTTCACTCGACAATCTTTTCTATTTTTGATAACGAGTCGGAAAAGAGCTTAACTAAGACTCATGACCTTTCAAATCCAATTTTAATGAGTGTGAAAGGGACAAATCACTTGGCAATATTTTTGGTTTTTTGACGAGTCGGAAAAGAGCTTAATTAAGACTTGTTTTTGGGAGTCCGCGGGTAATAAGGCCGCATGTGTATGAATGAGAAATGAGGTTCATCATAAAGTCATCTATCGAATTATAATGGACTCCCGGTCCCAAGGGAAAAACTCGGCATGGGCACCAAATGACAAAAAGGATCTAACTAGGGTACCCATGTTTGGTAGGTCTCTACCATTTATTAACAATGCTACTTGTAGTAGATGGAGAGTCATGCATCACAATAAATGGGTCCGTACTTAAGGCGTAAAAGGAAATAGTCGGAGGATAATGAGAAATGCACGATGGAATAAATACCTACCCTATATGCTAGGTTATGAAAATACCTGCCCGAGGAGATGAATGACCAACCATGACGTTGAAATCCCCAAGAAAACTGAGCCAAAACTACAAAACTAGCTTAAATCCATTCTTGAATTAGTCCATTATGTTAAAAAATAGCATGAAACTATATAAAGTGGGTAAAAATAATTTATAAGTAGTAATAAAATAAAAAAATACTGTATCATTTTGATTTTTACCCAAATAGTGCAATTTGGACCAAAAATACCTCCAGGATTCAAACAACGATTGTGGGAGCATCGGGCAATGAAATCACGAACTGTATGGATCAGGCAACTCTTCATCTCATCCTCTTCAAATTCAGTGGATTACATTTTTGAATTAGGTTTCCATTTTTTAGTTTTTGAGGGCGTAAATTAGGTTTTTAGGTATACGCAGGTTTCCTTGTGACATAGGTCGTGTGTACGTATATACGCCCCTGTGTTAACCATAGGGAGTGTGTATTGAGCCCTACATGTGGCTATGGGAAAGTAAACCATGTATATGTATGCAATTGGAAAAAAAAGGTTTCTTAACTCAATAATTGATTTTTTTTTTGCAGGATTGTCTTGGAATGGAGAGAGCGAGAGAATGAGGAGGTAGATGCAGCTGTGGATCGAGATCTAGTTTCTCAAGTGGATTTAAAAAGATGTCATTTTTACAAGTTTTGGGCTCTCAAAGGAATGAGGGCCCAAGTGAGGTTGTTGTAAATGTTGGTGGGTTATTGGGATCTTGATAGCGAGAGATTTATCCTTGATGGAAAACCATTAAGGATCGAAGTAGAGGATATCCACTTCTTGACTGGTCTATCACGCCAAGGAGAGGTTGTGGACCTCAAGTCACGTGGAGCAGGGAGTGGGATGAAGGTTGAGGAGTATATCGAAGCCCACTGTGTAGAAAGGACTCCCATGGTGGGAAGTCAAGTCCCCATCCAGGAAATCAATAACCTCAGTTTGAAGATCATTGTGCTCATGCTTACCAGGATCATAGGTTAGGCCTCATTGCATAAAGCATCGAGACTGCTTATGTTTTATGTAGTAGAGTGTGCGAGACCCACTGTCTATGATTGGTGTACCTCCTTGCTGACCAATATGAAAGGTCAGTTGACAGAGTGAAAACATGGGGGTAAGTGAAACTTTAGGTTTGCCTCTATTCTTTGCAGTTTCTTTTTTGAGCAGGTTCTAGGTCTAGGACCTAGAGTGGAGATCCTTCCTAGGGGGCCCCATGATCCAACTATGGTGTGGTGGATCAAAGTCATGAAACGACAGGGGGGAGGTAGGGTGTCGACACCCTACAACAATGAATTTTTCTTCTCGTGGTGGAGACAAATCATTTATCTGGATGACTATCCCTATTCAGGGATCGAATTTAGAGGAGATCTAGATAAGATGCTTCCACCAGGGGCCTCCTATGGCACCATAGGTAAATTTTTTTTACATATTTCATTTTTTTTTTGTTGTGTATTTTTGTATTTAAAGAACAAAAATATTTTTGAATGGTGTTTGAATATTAACTAGATACATATGTAATTGCAGACCTGGGTCCATGAGGGTCGGAGGGATTCCTTCGACATAGATAGAGGAACCAGGGAGATGAGTCGGTGGGAGGAGAAGTGGAGAGGGTCCCACAGAACGTGTAGGGTAACCTGCCTCGTTTGACACAGAGGATTCCTATGGTTCAGGTAGAGGATCTACCTGAAGCCATGCAACGACAGGTGGTTGGTGTACCTAGAGCATGGGTACGACTCTTCCAGAGTCTCGCAAACGCCGTGGTTTTCTATCATGATGCACATCCGACGCCACATGCGTAGATGTCTTGGGATATGTATATCAGCTATATATGTATTTTGAGGGGTTTAGCCCCAATTTTTGTAATATAAACACCATATTTTTGAAATATATAAAAGGGATCTTCGGCTTTACTTATATCTTACAATGTGTGCATTGAGTTAATGGTTTTCTTTGCTTTATTAATGTGATAAATGCCAATCTAAAACATAGTTAGCATAGGCATCGAATACATGATTAGAAATCCTAGGAATGTGATAATATGTATAAAATCAAATTTTTCGTTCTAAAATACGTACCTGTAGGAATCGACGGAGTAAAGTAGGATCACGCATGCGGTAACGACCGTTCAACTGACATACTACTTACTGGGAATCTAGGCGAATTTCTAAAGAGCGAATACCATGTGAGATAGCATCATGTAAAAGTTCTATGATGATGCTATATTCGACCACGTTATTCATGGATGGACCTAGGCATGCACCACCTGATGATACCAGTAGAACCTCGAGTGAGTAAACCACCCAAGCGGTGGAAGCCAAGTTTCGTGTATGACAACTGGTCCTGTCTGCGAATCCTAGGTAGACCGAAAACTCTGTTGACATCTACCAACAAAGGGAAAACGTGATAAGCAAGATAAAGATAAAAGAAAAGGGAAAACAAATATATACACTAAATTTACATTAGTATACAAAAAGTTCCACCCAACCCTAGGGCTCAAGCGTAGTACCTTTTCAAGTAGATCCCATTTCTGGGCTCGGCCAACTTATTCCCTTCATAATCTTCCAACTCATAGACTCCTTTTTCTAGAACCCGTTGCACGATGTAAGGACCATTCCACATGGGTTTAAACTTTCCTGCCCCTAGTGGTTCTTTGGATTGATCATACAAGAGGACAAAGTCACCCTCAACATACAACCGGGGACAGACAGACTTGTCGTACTGAACCTTAACACGTTTCTTTTTTTCCTTGATAGCTGTAAAGGTGTCCTGACGTTGCTTGTCAAGACTCTCTAGGTGCACAAGGTGTCTCTCTAAATCCGAAGTGTTAGGTAGGAGATCAACTGCCTACTTGAGAGAAGGGATTTTGCATTCAATGAGAAGGATCGACTCCACACCGTGCACTAACTAAAAAGGGGAAAAACTGGTAGCAGTCTTAACCAAGGTTTGGTATGCCCAAAGCGCGGGATATAACATGATGTGCCAATTGGAGTTACTCCGACTGTTATTTTTTTGAAAAATGGTCTTGAGAGACTTGTTGACGACCTCTACTTGTCCATTTTCCTGGGGGTAGTAAGGGGATGAATGACCATGTCTAAACTCCACTTAGATGCTAGTTATACCATCATTTCATTCTGAAAGTGACTACCATGATCAGTGACAATCTCACTCAGGATACCGAAACGGGCGATAATTTGGTTGAACACGAAGAAGGCTGCAGTCTTCCCATCATATTTTACAATAGGCATGGCCTCAGCCCACTTAGTGAAGTAGTCGATGACCATGATAATATTTTGGTGCCCCCCAGCCGAAGTTGGGTTGCAATCGACAACATCTACCCCCCACTTGGTGAAGGGACCAACGGTAATGACTAGGTGAAGAGGGGCTGGGTGCAAGCACATTTTCTGAGTGAACAACTGGAAAGGGTGACACTTCTTAACTGCTTCGATACAATTTTTAAAGATAGTGGGCCAGAAATAACTGGCTCACAAGATTTTTTGGGTTGTCGCAAGCCCGAATAGGTGACCACCACAAGCCCCTTTGTGGTAATCATTTAGGACAGACTCAGATTTCTCGTGAGTTAAGAAACAATGCAAGATATTATCTATTCCTCGGTGATATAAAGTGTCACCAATGATGGTATACTTTTTGGCTTGATATCTAACACGCCATCGATCATCTCACGAGAGATGCTGAGCGAACTTCAAGGTTTGAAGATATAAAACAATGTCTCCATACCAGGGGTCGGATGAAGAGACAAGGAAAATGTGTTCATCTACAAACAAATCGACATGGATAGCATCCTCATCTAATCGTGGAAAATTAGATATTAACTCCGCAAAAACTAGTGATTTCTTGGACTTGACCGAAGCAAAGCCGAGATCAAATTCTTGTAGGACGACAATCGATTTATTATATTTTCCGCCTATGATACGCCTGGTGAGGATGTATTAAAATAGATTGACATCAACAACCATAGTAGTTTTTCAAAGAAATATATAGTGACATAAATGTTGGACTGCATGAATGACAACCAAAGCTAGCTTTTCAACATGAGAGTAATTAAGCTCAGGGCCGACTAGATTTCGACTAAGATAGTAGATGACGTGATCATGGAGCTCATCATCCTCTTGAACTAGAACCATACCAATCGTCTCAACAGACATGATAATATACAACAAGTAATCTCTACTGTAATCAGGGGATTTCAGCAGAGGGGTCGATACCAAGGCTTTCTTCAAAGCATCAAAAGACTCTTGGGCTCGCTCATCCTAGATAAAGGAGTGTCTTTCTTCAAGAGGCACATGAAACCCTTAGTGATATTGGCATAGTTCACTATGGAACGACGTAGAAAGTTAGCTTTCCCCTGTAAACCTTGAATTTGTCTAATTGTGCACGGGGGAGAAAACTGAAGTATTGCCTCAACCTCAAGAGGATCTACCATGATCTCAGTCTTGGAAACTAAAAATCCTAAGAGACAACCAGAATTAACACAGAAGATGCATTTATGAGGATTTATTCGGATTCTATAATAACGACATCTTTCAAAAACTAGCCGAAGGTGTATAACATGATCCACTCTCTTGTGAGAGTGAGCAACAAGATCATCAAGGTAGGCTTCGACTATGTGCTTGAGATCATGAAAAGAGAAAGTCATGGCACACTGGAAGGTTGCTCCGATGTTTTTAAGGCTGAAAGTCATTTTCCGGTATGAAAAAGTACCCCAAAGACATATAAATGCCGTCTTGTGTTGGTCCTCAAGTTTGATCTAGATTTGGTTATATTCCAAAAATCAGTCTATAAAAGAAAATAATTGGCTTCCCGCACACTCATCGAGAATCTGATCAATGAAAGGCATGGGGAAGTTATCTTTAGGACAGGCCTTGTTTAGGTCACAAAATTCCATACACACATGGATGGTTCCTTTCTTTTTATTCACAGGAATGGGGTTGGATACCCATTTGGTCAAGGGAACCGGGTAGATGAAGCCAACATTAAGTAGCTTCTCCACCTCCGCCTTAATAGCAAGGGCCTTCCTAGGATTTACAACTCTAAGACATTATCGAACATGTTTAGCATCCAGATAAGTCCTAATCTCATGTTCAACAATACGTGGGTTGATCCCTGGCATCTCTTCGTATGACCAAGTGAATACATCTCGAGATTCTTTGAAGAGTTTGGCATAGATCAGAATTTCTTTTGGCGAACAATCTGCACCTATATTTACATTCTCAATCTTTCCAGGGGTGTGAGAGATATCGATCGAGACGGTAGGAGAAATACTCGCCATATTTACCTCAACATAAATGTTGTGCGTATCAAGTGGAACTATGACATGATTGACTATCTCACTCAAGGTAGAGCGAAAATCATCTTGCTCGATTATTTCGAGACTTGGGAGAAAATAAGATCGATGATGCATATCATCCCAAGGTCTCTCAGAGCCATTCATGGCTGTGAGGATGGATGCGTCCAAAGGAAAAGTCTCCTCTAGGAAATCATGTGAGCATGACGATGAGGTGGCCCATACAGGCCTAAGAATAGGATCCTCCTCGTCCATCGGCAAGGTAACATGATCAAGATCAATAGAAGAGTCTAGAACAACTTGATACACAATCTCCACTGCTGATAGTGGCATAGCCATGCCAGTGTGCAACTGTCCTTCACCCGATGAAGTTGGAGAAGGCAGGGTCCATGGATCACTAAAATAGGAAGTGCAGAAAGGTATGGACCTCCCAGTTGACACAGGCCTGTTTGACATGGCGTAAACATGGTGAATCGATGCTGAGAAGTCGAAGGTACCCATGAGGGAAGAATACATTCCGACATTGATATTCTCAGTTGCTGACTGAGAATTTTCGATCACAGGGATCGATGGTCTAACATATGCATTATGACTAGAGTATGCAAAGGAGAACTGGTCAATAGTCATAATCTCCCCTTGATGAGGAAAACAAGGTATACGGAAAACCGACGATATGACATCAACCATAGCATAGGTCCAATTGCGACCTAGTAATAGATTATAATTGAGAGGCGCATCAAATACCTCTACTTCCACCTCTACCGTCTTCCCACCTAACTGGACCGGAAAGGCAGGGAGAATACCATGAGGGCGGAAGGAATGACTGTCAAATGCAGTCAACATATTCGACGAATTGGAAAGGGTCGGAGAACCGAGAGCTTTCCAACAAACCAGGGACATCACGCAGGTGGAAACACCTTCATCAATGACTACTCGCTTGATAGTATACTTGGAATACTCCACATGGATTTGGAAAGCCACATGGTAGGGTAAGCAAGGCCTCACATCCGTGACATCAAACTTGATGAGTTTTGAGCAACCATCCTCTAGAGATCCTAAGGCAGAGAGCAAGGCATTCCTCTATGATGGACACATCTAGAGTACCTCCAAAGCTGACATCGCACAAGGTGTTTGGCCTAGATCCTCAATGATAGAGTAGTTCTGGGTGGCTCTAGCATTAGGATTGTAGGTAGAGCGCTTAAGTACTCCTTTCAGAATATGGGGCGGTAGCTCTGGTTTCTCAATTTGTAGGTTCCTCTCTAGAGTGGGAGGAGGAGCTTCTAGGTTGGTACTAGCTTTTGAAGAGCTATAATCTCGAGAACGAGTGGCTACATTGATTGTTGCGTCAACCATATTGATACAAACACAGTCACCATCTTGCAACGGTGGGTTTTGACTTCCACCGAGCGCATTTCTGGCGTTTGAAGAGCTCTAGGCTAAGTGCTAATTGTGTGTGAATGGATTCATCAACATAGCGGGCGGTAGGTTTAAAAGTCTCACAACCTTTGTGAGTTTGGGAAATAAATGTGTAAGGTGGTCATCGGTATAAATTTTACAAGGAAACTTCACCTTACGTTTCTCTTTCTTGCCCTCTCTAGTGTTATCATCTTGCTTCCTATTATTATCTTTTTCCTTGGGTTTATTATTATTCTTCCCACCTTTACGATTATTTCAACCTTTCCTTTTATTCCCATCTGATTGCTGGTCACCAGTTGGGTTCTTCGACGACTACATGGAATGTACCTCCACCGATTGGGTGGGTTTGGAGGATATAGATGAAGTTGGTCCTCCAGTAGACTTCATTGCCGAGTCTGTGGACTTTACATTGGTGGACTCTACAATTCCATCGGCATGAGGTCTAGGATTCTGTTTAGGATCGAGATTTGGCTGCGGTGTGTCTGGAAGAAGGTAATATAACATCCCAGAATGAGCATATATCAAATCGAGTTGCTGGGATCTAAAGTTAACTTCTTCCTCGCTGAAGACCTCAGAAGTAGCAATGTCCTTTGAGATAGGAGCATGAAAATACTTTAGGAACCATTCTAGAAGAAAGGCCTGGGGTATAGGAGTATTAATCAACCATTTTTGCCTATGCCATTCCTGGATATGGTCTGAGATGTGAGTGGCAGTACCCTGGCATAGAGTAGAAAAAAATTCGAGGCCAACATTGTAACAAATGGGTAGTTGAAAGTGGTTGAGAAAGGCTAGCACCAACTGATGTAATGACTCATATGTCCCCCTAGGTAGCTCAATGTACCATTGTGATGCAACTCTAATGAGAGTGTGTTGAAGCAATCGTAATATAATAGAATCATGGTTCAGAGAATTCAATGAGCACCAAAGGTGAAAAGTAGTGACGTGATCACCAAGGTCCTCGCCATTCTTACCTTCAAAATTTGGAATGTCTGAAGGAAGTTTGGTAGGGATAGGGGGCCATGTGGGATCATGACTCACTGGGTCGTTCATTAATTTAGAAAACTCTGGAAGATTAAGCATGGCTAGAAAGGGAAGACGAGGTTGCAACACCTGACCCCATCCTCCCGCAAAAGATTGTGCATTAGAAACTGCATTCCATCCAGGGTTCTGGTGAGGACCAAAACCTTGTCCAGAATTGTAAGCCCCTCCTCCGGGCTGATTCGTATAAGATGGATTGGGCATCATCCCAGTAGGAATGTTCTGATAAGGGTTATGAAAATTTCCCCCAACCAGATTAGATCCGAGTTGGGGGTTGTGAAAATTGCCCCCAACCAGATTGGATCCGGGTTGGGGGTTGCCCAAAGTGTAAGACTAACCTCCTCCAGATGGGAATCTAGAGGATTGAAGTAGATTCGTCATACCAAAATTTTTGGTAGAAATCAACACCGAGGGGGTAGGGATGTAGGGCAAAACTTGTTCTCCAGCTGGGTTGTTCCATCCAGCCGTAGAAGGATTAGATCCGAGGTTATGAAAAGGGGCACTTCCTATATTAGGATTTGTTTGGGGAATATGAGAACCACCAAACGAAAATGGAGTGTAAGGAAGTGTAGCGCCCCCAAGTCCAAAGCTAGCGTTAGGACCAATAGCTGGGATGGCAATCAAAAACTGCGACGTGAAGTTAGGCATACCATTAGAAAATGGACTAGAATCCATAGGGATGGACTGAACATTGTAACCCGGTGAGTTTCCTAAACCCCCAAAAGGGTTCGAGGCAAGAGATGAAGCATTAACTACAGGCCGAACCATAGTACTGGTATAAGCCTCCAGCCCTGCAACTATAGTGGCTGCAAGAGTCGAAGGGGTGCCATTAATTATAGTGGGTATGGGAGTCAAAGAACTCCCAGTGTTATGAAGACTGGACTTAGTACTCATCCTTGTGGAACCACAAGTTTGAAAGGTGGGTGTGTGTGTACCACGCCTGATAACTCTATGCCTTTTAGAAGGAAAGAAGTCGAAAATTGGTGGTAACTGTAACAATCGACGGGACCGGCGAGGAAGCTGGTCCGACTCCACGATGAATTATGACTCTACAAAATAAAAATATATCCTAAGGTCAACTAGTAGTCAAAGAACATACCAAAAATTCAAATGACCAATATGCATGTAAACGGGCTAAAGTGGCTGAGTGACCTCCCTCGCTAAAGAAGGTATGTCTCATCCAAGAGGGACCTGAGACTCCCCGCTAAAGTTTGGAGGTAACAAAATCAGGTATAGGGGCTCTCATGGGCTTAAAAACCAATCGGTCAGATCCTCCCGGAGAGGTAATCCTTTATAAAGGTTGTGTGCTGTTTGACCCCTATCTGACCCAGGGTACAAGCAGAATAACCCCTGTAAGTAACCTATGAGATACCTAAGTCAAGAAACTAATAAACCACTGTATAACTGATGCACAGGTGAGAAGTTGTAAGTTCGGATCACCGTATGTGTAGGGTAGGAAAGCCTGAAACCTTGAAAGCACTGCCTCTCATAGTGGTATTGGTACTATCAAGATCCCCAAATACGAATAAATCCACAGAAATATCTCTGACGCTAGGTGAGTATCCAGGGGTTATCCCTTCAACTAACTCTGCGCGACCTCGTGATTAACTCCGGTGTGATCAGAGCCTCCTGATATTACCAATTATACAATGGAATTCTCAACTCCCTGTCTCAAACACATATGTTGATTCAATTGCCTTGGAGAAGTTTACTCACAAAATTCTATTCCAAGGCACTAAATCCTAGACTAGTTTGTGCACCCTAAAAAAATAAAATCGTGACTAATCAATTTTAGTTTAAAGCATAAATTTTATTGGCCGTGATTACTCAAAAAGGTATGGAAGCGAAACTCATGATGTTATGAATCTGCAAGAAAATGGATATGAATATAACACAAAGTCTATCTTTAACTTTTCAATGAATGATATGCTAATAAAAGCAGTGCAATTTTTAATTTCAACTCTGCAATTCAGAAGTAAAATGAAATCTTTCGCTAAATGAACTAAGCTAATGATAAAGGCTCAAAGACAAAAATGTTAACCAATGTAAAATGCCTATTTTTTTGTATTTTCAATATATTAAAGAGAAAATGCATGGACTGTAAAGAAACTTGATATATAAATTCTATTGTTTTTAAATGAAATAACTCAAGCAGAATACCAAGCAGCCAAGCAAACAGCCTAGGGTTCAAGGACAACAAGGATGAAAAACAAAGAGAAAGACTACGCCCAAAAATTCAACTCCCAACAAATTTCCTGTCAACCTAGAGAAACTCAATAAGTACTACAGAGGCCTAGGCTTGGGTAGAACTCTTTGTATACTAATGTAAATTTAGTGTATATACATCTCTTTTTTCCTTTTCGTTTATCTTTAGCTTGCTTATCGTGTTTTCCCTTTGTTGGCAGATGTCAATGGAGTCTTCGGTCTACCTAGGATTCACAGACAGGGCCAGTCATCATACATGAAACTTGGCTTCCGTTGCTTGGGTGCTTTACTCACCTAAGGGTCTGCTGGTATCATCAGGTGGCGCATGCCTAGGTCCATCCATGAATAACGTGGCCGAATATAGTGTCGTCATAGAAATTTTGCGCGATGCTATCTCGCATGGTATTCTCTCTTTAGAATTTCCCTTGGATTCCCAGTTAGTAGTATGTTAGTTGAACGACTATTACCGTGTGTGTGATCCTACTTTACTCCGTCGATTCCTATGGGTACATCTTTTAGAACGAAAACATTATTTTATTACATATTATCTTATTCCTAGGAGTTCTAATCATGTATCCGATGCCTACGCTAACTATGTTTTAGATTGGCATTTGTCACATTAATAAAGCAAAGAAAACCATTAACTCAATGTACACATTGTAAGATATAAGTAAAGCTGAAGATCCCTTTTACATATTTCAAAAATATGGTGTTTATATTACAAAAATTGGGGCTAAAACCCTCAAAATACATATACAACTTATATAAATATCCCAAGACATATAGGCCTGTGGTGCCGAATGTGCATCATGATAGAAAACCACGGCATTTGTGAGATGCCGGAAGAGTCATACCCATGCTCTAAGTATACTAACCACCCGTCATTGCATGGCTTCAGGTAGATCCTCTACCTGAACCATAGGAATCCTCTGTGTCAAACGAGACAGGTTACCCTGCACGTTCTATAGGATCCTCTCCTCTTCTCCTCCCACTGCCTCATCTCCCCGGTTCCTCCGTCTATGTCGAAAGGAATCCCTCCGACCGTCATGGACCCACATCTACGATTATATATGTATCTAGTTAATATTCAAACACCATTCAAAAATATTTTGTTCTTTAAATACAAAAATACACACACAAAAAAAAATGAAATATGTAATTTTTTTTTACCTATGGCACCATAGGCGGCCCCTGGTGGAAGCGACATATCTGGATCTCCTCTGAAATCGATCCCCGCATAGGGATAGTTGTCCAGAGCAATGATTTTTCTCTTCCACCAGAAGAAAAAGTCATCGTTGTAGGGTGTTGACACCCTACCTCCCCCTTGCCGTTTCATGACTTCGACCCACCGTGCCATAGCTGGATCACATGGCCTCCTAGGAAGGATCTCCACTTTAGGTCCCATACCTAGAACCCGCTCGAGAAAGAAGCTGCAAAGAATAGAGGCAAACCTGAATTTTCACTTAACCCCTTGTTTCCACTCTGTCAATTGACGTTTCATATTGGTCAACAAGGAGGTACACCAATCATAGAGAGTGGGTCTCACACACTCCACTACATAAAACATAAGCGGTCTCAATGCTTGATGCAATGAGGCTGAACCTATGATCTTGGTAAGCACGAGCACAATGATCTTCAAACTGAGGTTACTGATTGCCTAGATGGGGACTTGGCTTCCCACCATGGGAGTCCCTTCTACATAGTGGGCTTCGATATACTCCTCGACCTTCATAACAATTCCTGCTCCATGTGACTTGAGGTCCACAACCTCTCCTTGGTGTGATAGACTAGTCAAGAAGTAGATATCCCTTACTTTGATCCTTAACAGTTTTCCATCAAGGATAAAGCTCTCGCTATCAGGATCCCAATAAACCACCAACATTTCCAGCAACCTCACTTGGGCCCTCATTCCTTTGAGAGCCCAAAACTTGTACAAAACACATATTTTTAAATCCTCTTGAGCCACCAGATCTCGATCCACAACTGCATCTACCTCCTCATGCTCTCACTCTTTCCATTCCAAGACCATCATGCAAAAAACAAATCAATTCTTGAGTTAAGAAACCTTTTTTTTTTCCAATTGCGTACATATACGCGACTTACTTGCCCTCAGCTGCATGTAGGGATCAACACACATTCCCTATGATTAACATAGGGGCGTATACCTAGCCGTACACGTGAACTACACAAGGAAACCCGTGTATACCTAAAATCCTAATTTACACCCTCAAAAACTAAAAAATGGAAACCTAATTCAAAAATGTAATCCACTGAATTTGAAGAGGATGAGAAGAAGAGTTACCTGATTTAGACGGTTCTTGATTTCGTTTCCCGATGCTCCCACATTCGTCGTTTGAATCCTGGAGGTATTTTTGGTCCAAATTGCACTATTTGGGTACAAATCAAAATGATACAGTAATTTTTTATTTTGTTACTACTTATAAATTATTTTTACCCACTTTATATGGTTTCATGCTTTTTTTTAACCTAATGGACTAATTCAAGAATGGTTTTAAGCTGGTTTTGTAGTTTGGACTCAGTTTTCTTGCAGATTTCAATGTCATGGTTGGCCGTTCATCTCCTCAGGCAGGTATTTTCATAACCTAGCATATATGATAGGTATTTATTCCATCGTGCATTTCACATTATCCTTCGACTACCGCTTTTTACGCCTTAGGTACGGACCCATTTATTGCGATGCATGACTCTCCATATGCTATAAGTAGCATTGTTAATAAATGGTAGAGACTTACCAAACATGGGTACCTAGTTAGATCTTTTTTGTCATTTGGTGCCCATGCCGAGTTTTTCCCTTGAGACTGGGAGTCCATTATAATTTGATACATGACTTTATGATGAACCTCATTTCTCGTTCATACACATGCGGCCTTATTACCCACGGACTCCCAAAAACGAGTCTTAATTAATCTCTTTTCCACCTCATCTAAAAAAATGAAAAAATTTCCAAGTGATTTGTCCCTTTCACACTCGTTAAAATTGGATTGAAATGTCACGAGTCTTAGTTAAGCTCTTTTTCAACTCGTTATAAAAAATAGAAAAGATTGCCGAGTGAACTTGTCTTTTTCACACTCATAAATTGGATTTGAAAAGACGTCTATTTGGCACAAGTTTACCCCTTTTTTACACCAAGTAGACTAAAAGACATAAAAAATGACATTTTTTGGCGTTAAGTTGTGATTGCATCTCATTCCCTCGCTTGCAGTATTGAGCCTTTAGCCATTTCTTGCTTTGCGTTATAAATCGTTGCCTAAGCAGTTTTTACATCCTCAACCAAGAAGAGCCTTGTTTATATCCTTCACAATTTGACACCCTATACCTTGGAGGGAACATCACCGTGAGTGTCCAATTTTGTTACGAGGGAAAAACTCTCTATGGCCAAAGGTAAACCAAAACAGACAAGTATGACTGCATAAATCAACTCAATTCCAACATATGCTATATAAACTAATGTGAAAGATAAGAAAGAGTCCTAAGAAGGCTCAACAATCCCCAAAACTCACCCAACAATCACTTAACCAAGAAAACAAGCAAAGGGAAGTGGTATATGTGACTGTTTAGGAGAACAGGGCATATATACACATCCTGCAGTAAGACAACAAGTGTGTATACATGACTGTCTGGGAAAAAGGAGCGTATATTCTTTAAAACAAGGCTAGGCAAAGGGAAGAAGGATGAAAACTCAGACCCAGAGTGAACATAATCTGTCAAGTAGTGATACGACAAGAAACACAAAGGAAAAAAGAGAAATGCAGGAAGAAAAAGTACTTCAACCCTTAGAAGGAAGATCTCTCCCTAGTGGAGTCGCCAATTCTATTACGAGGGAAAAAATATTTATGGCCAAGGGTAAACCACAACAGATAGGTATGAATATAGAAATCAACTCAATTCCAACATATGCTATATAAACTAATGTGCAAGATAATAAAGAGGCCTACCTCGATCCAACATTTGATGATGTTCCACCGTTCAACACTTCAAGCCAAAGCTTTATATCTGCAATAAGTTCTTAACAAATGAGTAGAGAAAGTATATAGTGATGATATAAAGGGCTTAGCACATTAGATAGCATAATCCATCAATAAACATTACAAACATGCCCATGGATAATAATTATACATTTGCAATATACCAATAAGACGGGAAATGAGTATTTCTATTAATAATTGATCAGTAGAAGTGACAACATTACAGACTTTCGTGTCGGCAGGGTTCAAAACCAAGAAACCAAGTTCCTTCCAACTGGGCCTCCACCACTTCAATCCTCCACCAAAGGAAAGCTCACAAGAGAGAGTCAATGAGGTTCTCTCAACGATAGGGAAATAGATTGGGGGCTGAACACTGTGTTCAGACTTGAGGGACAAAGGGATGCAGACTCAATATGAAGTAATTTCTCTAGAGTAAATTTGCTCTCAAAGTTGAATGCTTTCTCCTCCTTTCCATAGCTCTAAATTGTGATTTTATAGCCTTCAGAATGCAACTGAAGGGGTGAGTCATAATGTTTCCAGTATGTGGAAGTCTAAGGAACAGAGATCTTCTGTTGTGACATGGAAACTCGACTTCATTTTTGTATTTTTTGGCACACATCCCTATGTACGTGGGCTGTAGTGGAGAAGCCGATGTATATGCATCTTGCATAACTGATAGGGAGCGTATATGTGTAAAAATGTATATTTTTGGCTCTGGATTCATCAAAAAGGGATGACAAGTTTGCATAGGGAAATGGAAAAAGGCCCTCTGTGCAAGATAGCAATGGTGATGAAAATCTCGCTATAATAGGGAGAGCTAGTGCTCAAATGGGATACGCCCAGACAAGACAAGGGAAAGCATGGTAAATTTGAGGCCCTTTGGATAAGACCCTTCAAGATTTCTGAGACATTTCCCAATAATACTTATAGGTTGCAGAATCTAGAGGGTGGTGAAGTTTTTGATGGCCCCGTAAATGTGCACTTCTTGCAAAGGTTTTTTGCTTAAAAGTCACAATCGACGTCCCAACATTGTAAATATCGTTCCTGTTTTATGTTTATTCTTGTTTTAAATAGGAGACTCCACAACCCAAAGAAAGGCATTGGAGCTGCACGTTCTTGGAAACTCACAGGGAGCATGCCATCCCCCATGGAGCCAAATGTTAGAAATTAAGCTTGTCATGTTCTGGTGGATGGTGATTTTGTCCTAGGTCTGTGATTTTGCCCGTATTTTCCCCCCTTTTGTGTAGACCCGATCATAGATTTCTCCTCCCGGTGTATATTTTCCTTTGTTGTTTTCTCTCATCCTTTGGTTGACTAGTTTTCCTTGTCGAAGTTTGCCTGAGAGATATCGGCCCCCAAATTTTTTGTTCCCCCTATGGCCGATTACTTCTCTTTTTCCCTCTATTACCGAGTCTTTGTTTTTTCCCAAGTCCTAGTCATTTCGTCCAAGTCTTCATTATTGCAGGCCACATCACTGAGAGTGGTCTTATATAGAATCAAGAGAGCACGAGAATCAGGATTTAAAATGTTGAGATATTATGCATCAAGGATCGCGAAATCCTGATTCGTGAAGGGGAAGATCTAGGTCGTCCGTTTGTGAGAAGAAGAGGTCCGTTTGTGAGAAGAGGGCCGTTGATTTGACTTCGATGATTTTGGGAATTGAGAGTTTGGGGTTCTCTTCGCCAAGTGCACCAATAGCTTGAAGCCTCAAAATGCAAAATCCCAATTTTTTGATTTCGTGAATTAGAGGTTTCCCATGAGCAACATATCATTCTCCCGAAACGTGAAATCGTGAAAGCTCCCAGAAATTGGGCCCACGGTCCTAGTGCCTGGTAAAAAAGGAAGCAGTTTTGGGAAAAGGGGCTAGCAGTCATCGCATAGTCAACATTTCATATTGTCAAGGGAATGATCGTGGTCATCTATTTTGAAACAAGTCTCACTATAACACACCCACTACAAAATTCACAATTTTTCGGCCTTTTCCATCTTTTCTCCGATGAACAGAATTCTCTGAATCCCTACAAGACCTGATACAGACCCTACCATCCCTTATCCATATTCATATGATCGAAGGCTATGACCACAAGTCTTACCGAAGAGGTTCTCTCAGCTTTCGCTATTTGGAAAAATCGCGATGCATGTATTCCCTTGTTCATTTCGGGGTTTCATCCATCGAAATTTTGTGTCTAGGGAACACGAGGGAAACTGACCTTTGGAGATCCTGGGTACCGAAACACTGAAATACCAAAACCATGTGTGCTAGTTCATTTCGGGGCTTCACTTATCGGGATTTTACGATATGCGAGGACATGAGGATTTCATATCCAAGTCTCCCAGAAGCTGAAACTCCGAAACATCATAACCTGTCCACACTCTATCATCTCGGGATGTCGCAAGTCGGGATTTCAGGAGTCGTGAGGACAAGAGACTTGCCTCCAGATATCCTGGGTGCCGAAACATCGAAGCATTAAATTCTATTCATGCTATACTCATTTCGGGGTTTCATACTTCGGGATTTCATGATATGCGATGACAAGAGGATCTTACCCTTAGGTATCCTAGATGCTGAAACACCGAACCACCGTATCTCATCCGCACTACTATCATTTCGGGGTTTCATCCATCGGGATTTCACGATATGCGAGAATCATGAGGTCTTGCACCTGGGTTTCCTAGGAGCCGAAACTCCGAAACACCGAACTATGAAATACATTATACTATTTCAGGATTTCGCAAGTCAGGATTTCGGGGCTTGTGAGTACGAGAAGACTGACCCTTAGGTTTCTTGGTTGCCGAAACACCGAAAAACCAAGGCTTACCCACACTAGACCTTTTCGGGGTTTCCATCTTCGAGATTTCGCGATGTGCGATGACAAGAGGTCTCACATATGAGTTTTCTGGGGGCTGAAGTTTCGAAACGCTGATATATATA
>JASDQU010192945.1:3803-20011 GCA_032191745.1 Picea mariana | reverse complement strand
TAGGCTAAAAATAGAATGAGCACGTCCTGATCAGTTATGACAGGAACGTTTGTAATTTGAATTATATATACTTCACCTTTCGAAGTATTGAGGGTTGTTGATCTTCACACCCTAACACTATCAAACTCTAACAATTTTGAAGAGATCTGCCATTAATGAAAAGGAGGCACTTTTACAGGATTCTTGCGTATATTCACTGGTGATGTTTTTTCTCTAAGTTTAATGTTATTCTTGCTTTGTGATCATATTGTTTTCTGAAACTAATATTTAAGAGTAACGTATGTTGCAGGATTTATCTTGGATACCCTGTTTCTGACTCTAAAGATTTTAATGTTTATCTTCTGATGTTTTCGATTAAGAAATTCTTAAATGCTTCTTAGTCGAAATTTATCTTTCTCATCTTTTCTTCTGTCCATCATTTAAGCTATTAAAAGATCCAGTGAGTGTATTGTCTCACCCTGTAGAAGTCTTCTTTAATCATTTATAGTTGTATTTCATATTTAATTAAGTACAGACCCCATAGCCCAATGGAGGTGTAGACTGTCTCAACCACAATCAAAACACTTTGACAACAAAACCTACCGATTTCTTTACCTAGCCTAATATCTAAATTAAAAACATAGCTAAATCCTATAGAGAGATCCCTCTCTAAAGCTGGAAGGGCTAGATCCCAGCTTTAAAAGTGGTTGGATAAAGTTACCTTTGTAGATTTCTTCTTCTTCGACCTATAGGAAGTTTACCAAGTGCTAACACATACTCAAGCCCTCCAGCTATGGAACTCATCACATTTAAATTCGAACAGTTGAGCTGACCTCTATTTTAAGCACACGAAGTTGTTGGAGAGATGTTGTTTATTGTCAGAATTTAATGAATTTATGTTTTAAAGAGAGCGACGACCCTTTCAGTGGTCGACCTCTCAACTATGTTATAAACTCTATAAATAGTGGAGTCTCACGAGACGAACACACACGATTTTATATATACAACCATTATCTTGAATTACTATGTAAAAAATCTATTTTGATGTTAATACGAATGCTATGCTAAGTTTGTGACTGCATCTTATGTTGGAGCAGTGCCACGACTTTCTGGGGGGCCCACCAGTGGTTTGGGTAGCTTTTTTATATTGTTGTACATTGACATTTTAGCATCTACTTTCATTACTTGCTAATTTCAGGTTTCTTGTTGAATTTGTGTTACTATGTATATCTTTTTATATAATTTGCAGATTGCTCCCTGAAGTTGTATGTTTATTACAGAGTACTCACAGTTGTCCATATTTACTTGTCCATACTCTTCCATCTAACATCTTTTCATGCAGGTTGTGTTTTATTAGTGGATATATGTTCATAGCTATCTAACTGTGCAATCATAGTTTCTTTTCCTGTTTTAGGAACTGTAAATTACTTCATAGATTGATTATTTAGGCAGATTGATTCACAACTATATCTACTTTATTAAAGTTGCTACTGTCGATTACTTCCTGTAGATTTACAATTGTTAACCAGAGTGATAGGATAGGAGCTGATTTCAAATCTCTTTGCACAGGTTTATAGAATGTATTAATTCCAAGAATATGCATTGACATCTTCATAATGGCAAAGCTCTCCATAGATTGTCTTATTCATACTTTGCATTTCTCTGTAGAAGTTAGCATCGAATTGATTCCATTTGAATTATCAGTAGTGATTAGATACCATCGTGACATAATTCTCCACCGTAGACATAACCACAACATTTGAATATTGTCACAACACTCTTTGATTTCAGTTAGGTAGATTAATGTAAGGATAAGGTTTATTTCTTATAGGATAAGAGTAATTGTGAATTTTGAAGATATTCTTAAGAATAGAGTTCACTTTGAAGAATTGATTTAGAATGATCGCTTACTTATTCAAAGAGTTGCTTGCTTAGATTAATTGTTCATATTTATAGATTGTTTTTGAAGAACTGTTCACTTAAGTTAATAAGCTCACTGTTAATAAGTTAAAGATTGCTCTAAATATATAAAATAGAGTATGTTGTTCAAATGGATTTTAAATCGTCTTTTAAAATAGAACTGTAGATTGAAATAGAGTGTTGATCCTTAGGGTAAACCATTCACTTGGCTAGTTAATCTTCTAGTTATTTTTTCCTTTCTGCCTTGACTCATATTGTGTCACAACTCTAGGTCTACTTACCCTAGTTGATAATTTAATTGAGGGAAATTAGTACATATAGTTTACCCATCAATGGACATGGTGAATGACTGATATAATCCTTTAATCTCATGGTTACATTTCATGCTCTTAATTCAAGTCTTGTGGTGACATTCTATCTTAAGTGCCACTGATATATGATTCACATGGGAATTCAATTTTTCTAGCATTTACATGATTCCATGATTGATGTTTCTTTAAGTTATTGAAATTGAGCAAGTTCCATTTCTGTCTATTTTCCACGCATAATCACATTTTATGAATAAACACACTTCTATAAGTAATTTTCTATCTAATGCTTGTTCAAGTCTATTGGTTTGACAAACTATTCACATGCTTTACACTTGCGTTACACCCTGAGATGGAGTAGTAACAAACTACTAAGTTGAGTTAGATAATTCCCCTCCTTACTCAAAGACCTAACTTGAATTGTAGGGATCCCCCCTTTGACTAGGATACACTTTCCTATAGTCTAAAGAGTGGGGAAAAGACACCGAGGTGACAATGGATGTCTTCTCTCAGAGTTTCTTCTAGGCTATCTCATAGGGGTTGACACTTTTCCCTCTAGGAAGGAGTTTGATCTACAAAAATCCATTTACTAAGAAATCATGAGCCTCTTGTTCCTTGTTTTTCCTATTCCAACAATGGATTTGATAATTAAAAAGTGTCTACTCTCCACAATGGTTGTCCACAAAGGAGTTTCCTACCTACAACATTCCAAAGATATTTTGTAGTCAAGGAGGTCACAGGGCCCTCCCATGAAGAGATTTTGGGAAAAGTGTTGCAACTATGATCTTCCCATGTGACTTCACAGGTTTAAAGTCACTTCATTGGTTATCTTACAATAAATTGTTGTTTCCCCTAATTTTCTTCTCAAATGGTGAATTATGTATCCAATTCATGTTCAATTTGCTAATTTTATTATGTTTAATTGAAACTGACAGGTTTATTATGCTTTCTTAACATCTTTGTCTGGAATTAGTCTTCACAACAGGATAACAATGTGTTCCAGTACCTCTATACCCAAACCCTAACGCCACCTTGAAACCCACACTAAGACATACTTGTTGACTTTGACGTAAAGAGTCATGTTTGATGTTAAACTCCTCTTTTCTTCAACTTTCATGGACATTTTCAGGAAACTATAGCTAGATGTACAACTTAAGAGCAACGCCTACATCGAATGGTTGTATTCTCTTACTCCAAAACGTTTCTATATAATTTCCTATATTTAGGATTACCCCTTATGAGGCCCATTTTCTATATAATTTCCTATATTTAGGATTACCCCTTATGAGGCCCAAATATATGGAAGATTTGAGTCTTGTGCATGTTAAAGTGGTATTTGTATGCATCTTTGCATGATCAAATTTTGGAAACCAAGGCTTAAGAAAGATCCATTCTCTACAACAAAACCAAGGGCATATTTCTAAGATGTGCTTCTTTTCTTCATGGTGATTGAAATATATGATGAAAAAACCTTAGCATAAAAACTATGATGAAATAATGTGGACAATCACCACCCCAAAAGATTACCAATCACTTTTGTTGAGAACTAGAAAATGACAAGTCATGCTAGATATATTGAGGTTCTCATGTGCTCTACGGTGAGCACATGTCCCCGAGTTGGAGCCAGATGTTATCCCCTATCCTAGGAATAACTAAGGAGATTATGTCTCGAGGCCCACAGGTCCTAGACATGGAGTACCGTGAGCCATATGACTTCAATCTTGGCCCTGGAGGGCCCATCTTTTCTTCAACACCTCCTATCTATTAGCAGCAACAACATCCATCCCATCGACCATGGTTATGAAGTAGCAGTGGGTATTTCTCCATGAGGTAATGATTCTGGGTATCATTGTATGTGTCACTCTGATTCTCAAACAAATTGAATATGTGCATTGAGTTCTCTTTTGCTTCATGACGTTTTCTTTGAAATTATGTGGTTTAACTTGTCCATACCTGGGGGGATGACAGAGTGCCCTAGTAAGTTGGTTCCATTAGGGATGAGTTACCAGTGGGTGGGTCTATGAAGGGTCATCGTCCATTCCTTCCATACTTACCAATTTTCATCATTATACCTCTCATCTATCCCCTACATTGGTTCGGGCATTGGGTTTTCCAAGCTAGTAAGGGTTGTACCATGCCTTGTGGGAAGAAGGGGATAAAGGCCCAGAGGGTAAAAGTAGCTGGAAAAAGTTAAAATCCAATATGAAACCTTGAGTTGCTTTGCCCAAGGATTCTGGAGAAAGCAATAAAATGCTTCTCAGCAAAAAAAGGGGACCCATAAAATAAAATAAAACATAAGGCCTAGTTGGTGGATAGGAGGTATCATCATGAGGCAACCTATTAGGTCCATGGAAATGTAGTGGTATGACACTACTACTCATCTGGTGACCAAACCAAGGTAGTGGATCTTGGTGGCATAGCCAAGAGAAAGGGGGTCTCATCACGATCCAACCTTCTCACTTCCATGAAATGCTTATGGGTAACGTTGTCACCACTGGTCACCACGCTAGGGCAGTGTCCTCCAACTATTCTCTTGAAAAGAAAAAGCAATAAGACAAAGAGTAAAAGGCATTGAATGGGATAGGAAATAATGGCATCCATGACAAGGTGCAAACATTTCCCTGTCATCACTGCACCCCTTGCCCAAACATTCCCTACACCATCTCATACATTTACGTGACCTAGATTTTTCTTCACCTAGGAAACACCCCACACCTGACGAGGATTAACCCAATAAGACATCCTGAGACCATGTCCAAACCTGGCTTGTTAAGTAGCATAACGTCTTTGAGCATTTGTCTGGGTAAAGCGGGGTTTGATGCACATGTTTGGGTAACTTGATTATTATATCTGATTGACATTGCTATGATCCATGTGACTTATGAGCCCATGGAGGGCGTACCTTTTGTTGCTGTAGGACCATGCCCGACAGATAGGTGCATATGGTGAGATGATTAGTTCATACCTCCATGGGGCTAAAATCCCACCAAATGGATGCTGTGACCCCATCCAGGGGCAGAGGGATACTAGAGGCTTGCAACAGAGAAAAAGGAGGACGTTCCACCAGAGGCACTCTGATAGACCTGGACCTAGGGGGGTCTTTCCCTTCCACCATGATGTTGTCCCTTGAAGGCACCTGGTGTCATCATTTTGAGCCTTGATGTCATCTAGTTAGGGTTTTGGCATGAGGATGGCTGGGTTGGCACTTGTGGCAGCTTTTGAGGTCTTTTGAGGCCTAATGTTTCACTTTGGAGGCCTAGAATTCCAAGAAGAGGCCTAACATCACCCTAGGAGGGGCATGACGTCAGCCCTAAAAGACAAAATTAAGGTTTTTATTATCAATTTTATGTAAAACTGGATTTTTTTATGTAAACTGGCCATGATGACCTTTTTTGACCTAAAAGGTAATTAAAGGTCACTTGTATTGTATAAATAGAGAGTTAAGACTCTCATTTTTATCATCATCTTTGACTCACACAGGTGTGAGGTCTGAAATTCGACCTCTTTTAAGGTTTATTGGCTTGAATTAAGTGGTGCACAACTCTTGGAGGAGGCTTCTTTTGGTGTATTTTTTCATTTTCATGGTGGAAAGTCTTCAACTAGGGTTTGTGGCTAGATTATTCTTGATGAAGTAAGAATAAATCTGCACTCCTTATTTATTTTGAATGGTTATGGTGCATTTACTTGTTCATTTCTAAGATTATGAAATTGCTAGTGTGAAACCCTAAGAGAAAAGCACTTGTTATTGTCCTTTTCTTTATAACTCTTCACCTAATTGATTTTTCTAGAGAACACCTCCCTTGAAGGATATACTAGAGCCTTACCTTTGTAGCACTCTAGTATCATTTCTTCATTAAGCTTCATACATTTATTTCAAGTTTGATCTAAAGAAGAAGGAAATCACTAGGGCCTAGGGTTACCTACTTTCTAGCATCCTTTCCTTCTAGGGTTTTAGATGTTGAGGCCTTAGGTTACTAACACCTCAATCATCTTCCCTTTCCTTTAGCTCATCTATTATCATTTGTTGTTTCCCTCTAAGAATTTCCACTGCAAATTTGACTCCATTTACCCTAAAAGACACTAATTCATATCTTGCAAATGATTGATCTACTAAAACAAATCTTAAACCATCTACCTTAACACTTTTACTAACTATTTCTATCTTTAGATTAGACTAACCTACTAACTAATTTGATGTTGTTTCAAAAGATTGCTACAACCATCTATAACAACAATAAATTCATCTTAAAATCAAGTTTTAAAGTTGGTTATACTTTGACATCATTGCTTCTGACAATTACTATCACTTTGTTGAGTTTATGTCATCATTTCTTGTCATTTTTGAAGCTTTATTGAGGCATAATTGTGAAGCTATTGCTAAATACATATTTCTATTATAATATTTCTATTGCTTCAACTTTTATATCAACTTGTTCATTTTATCAAAATTCTATGGTTTTATGAAGCACTAACATCATATGGTACTTGCAAATAATTGTTTTTCTTCTTTTCTTGTTCTGGGCAGGTACACTTAAATATTACTTTGCTTCATCTCTTTAAAACCATTGAAACTTTTGATCAGAATGACCTGTGAGAGGGGTGGGACTTTCTTGATACTTTTTCCTTAGCCTTCTCAAACCCCCAGGTCCCTGGGGATGTCTCCCCTCAGGTACCACTCCTAAATAGAAAGAGGTGTCTTGTTAAGGTGACAATGATAGGACATCCTCCTTGTTACACCAATTTAGTATTCACTTGCCTTTGGATTTGGGCAAGTACAAATTGTGCAATAACATTTTTGGTGTAATTATCGGGGAACACTAAGTCAATTCTCCTCAAAGACAACACTTTTCGGTAAGCCTTTTCTCAAAAGCCTTTATCTTACCAAGCTTACCTAACAACTCCACTAAGGGTGATTCCCTCTTTTCTCTTTGATGATCCCTAGAAGGATTATCTAGTGACTCCATTGATGACAAATCCAACCATGGCTTCTCAATGGGACCCGAGAAATTTCAAACCCTTAGACATGAGTAAAATCCCTGGATACCCTCGACAAATGCCTCCGAGTTATGAAAAATGGCTCCCTAGATTCATTAGTAGTGATGGCGTTAGAGATAACAATCACATGGATGATATTTGGGCTTTCTTTCAACTCCACCCTATCAGTGATAATGCTGAGGATTTGGCAATGAAACTTTTCTCTACTACTCTTCATGGCAATGCTAGAGGGTGGTATGACGATCTCCCTGATGCTAACATCACATCTATGGACCAATTGGAGGAAACCTTTCTCAAGAGATGGGGTATGAAATTGAAGGATATCCAAATGATACTAAAAAGACCCAAGTATATAAAACAAACTGAGAATGAGACTGTTAGGGAATTCCAGGATAGGTTTGAAAACTTTCTATGGAAAATTCCTAGAATCCATCATCCTGAAGACAAATACCTTGCTTACCTCTATACCAATGCACTCTTAGTGCATTTAGGGTTTCTCCTCAGTAAAAAGGGCCCAAAAACACTCCATGAAGCTCATAACATGGCTATAGACATCGAGGCAAATATCTCCTTGTTCAAGGAAGGACACTTATTTACCCCAGATACTCTTAGTTTGGAGATATTACTTTCCCTTGAGACCTTTACTGATAATTTCCAAGAAAAAGGGGAACAAGTCATCAACCGAAAAGAGTTTGAGGAGAAGGATCACAATGAGGTTTTCCAATCCCATGAGGAAGAGCAAGATATTACTCATTCTTCTGCTGAGGATAATGAAGACATGGTTGAAGAGAGAGATCTTGGAGATATCAAACACTGTGATGAAGTATTGATGTATGCTCCTCCATCTGATGAAGTCATTCAAGATCCTATCCCCCCTACACAAGAAGGTGAGAATGAGGTTAGTCACTTTCCTTTTCAAGTTTTTGATGATGCCTTCTTCTATAATTCAGAAAGGGAACCCTTGGACAAGACAGATCATCCTTATTCTAAAGTTGAAAAGACAATTCATGAAGACGAGACAATGATGCTCTTCCATTTAATGAAGTTGTCCAAGTCCTCAAAAATCTTGCACAAGAAGAAGTAAACATGATTAGTTATTTTCCTTTACAAGAGTCTGATGCTGCTTTATTTTATGATTTGGAAAGTGAAGAAGTGATGGAGGAGACCTCAAATGTTTTGAGCCCTTCATGTTATGATAAATATGATGACTTTGTTGATAATATTCATGAATTCATACATGTCAGAAAGCATAAATGGGATGTGATTGGATATGATAGGGATCCCATTTACGACATTGAGGGTCATTTCCAAAATTTGCCTTTACAACTATCATATGAGGTTACTAATAATTTTGACATTTGGCAACAAGGAGATGATATGATTACAAACCTTTTTCAGACACCCAAGGATGACCTGGTGCTATATTCTCCTAGTGATTTTCAGTCATACCTTGAGAATTTTGAGCACTTATTCCATGAAGAATATTATCAACCACCGTTGTGCTTGGATATTGATAAAGTTGAGGACATTTCTTTCCCAAAGAAGGATCCTTATGACAATGTCTTCCAGTGCCCTTTGACTACTTTATCTTGATGTGTCACTAAAGGTGTAGTTGGTAAGCATGCCCTTTGTCTTAATTTTTTCCTAAGGAAAATCTTACTTTTAGAATTCAAGGTTAGGTTGAATACCTCAAGAGGAAATTTGTTATCTCAATCCTCAAGCCTTCCCTTAAGAAATTGTCAGTCATCCCCTAGTTTCTTGCTAGTTCCTTCCCAAATCTTAGATTGTGAAGACATCCAAGGTAGCCAACCTTCAGACTCCTTGAGTCAGTCTATCGAACCTTTTATTGTTCACGATATCTTTTTGAGATTGATTGACTTCCTAAAGATGTGAATTGGCATGATTTTGTCCCTCCCTCCTGCCTCCATGAGCTAGACTTTATGATTTCCAATGATACAATACATTTTCTAACTCATGTTATTTTTGTTCTTGACTTATCATTTTTTTCGTTTATGATGAAGCACAAAGGTAGGTATTATGAGACATTGCTAGGATGGTTTCACTAGCTATTTGACTACACCTAGCATTCAAACAACATGTAAGTACAGGTAAGTAGGTAGGCATTTGCATTCATTGTATATATCATTTGCATATCATGCTAGAGCAGTGTAGTTTCATTTCCATTTGTATATATGATTGCTTTCCTTTCATTGTATAATATATGAGTCAAGGGTGATATCACCACTCCAAAATATTACTAATCACTTTTGTTGATATCTAGCAGATCATAGGTCATGCCAGAGATGTTGAGGTTCTCATGCGCTCTACAGTGAGCACATGTCCCCGAGTTGGAGCCAGATGTTATCCCCTATACTAAGGATAACTAAGGAGATTATGTCTCCAGGCTCACAGGTCCTAGACATGGAGTACCAAGAGCCATATGACTTAGAGCTTAGCCCTGGAGGGCCCATGTTTTCTTCAGATCCTCTTATCTATCAGCAGTAGCAGCATCCATCCCATCGGCCAAGGTTTTGAAGTAGCAGTGGGTCTTGATCCATGAGGTAATGAGTCTAGGTGTCACTTTGATTCTCAAAAAATTTGAATATTTGCATTGAATTATCTTTTGTTTCATGGCGTTTGCTTGGAAATTATGCGTTTTAACTTGTCCATACCCAGGGGGGATGACAGAGTGCCCTAGTAAGTTGGTTCCCTTAGGGATGAGTTGCCACTGGGTGGGTCTATGAAGGGTCATTGTCCATTCCTTCCATACTTACCACTTTTCATCATTATACCTCTCATCTATCCCCTATATTGGTTTGGGAATTGGGTTTTCCAAACTAGTAAGGGTTGTACCTTGCCTTGTGGGAAGAAAGGGCTAAAGGCCCATCGCATAAAATTAGCTGGAAAATTTTTAAAGCCAAAATGAAACCTTGAGATTCTTCTCCCAAGGATTCTCAAGAAAGCAATAAAAGGATTCTTAGCAAGAAAAGGGGACTCGTAAAATAAAATAAAACTCAAGGCCTAGTTGGTGGATAGGAGGCCTCACATGAGCCGGCCTATTAGGTACATGAGAATGTAGTGATATGACAATAATATTCATCTGGTCACCAAACAAGGGTAGTGGATCTTGGTGGCATAGCCACGAGAAAGGGGGTATCATCATGAGCCAACCTTCTCATTTCTGTGAAATGCTTGCGGGTAACGTCGTCACCATTGGTCACCATGTCAAGGCAGTGTCCTACAACTATTCTCTTGAAAAGAAAAATCAATATTGAATGGGCTAGGAAACAATGGCATCCATGACAAGGTGCAACTCACCTTCTACAAAGGCACCCACAGGTAAGACCTACATGTCCTTGTCATCAATGCACCCCTTGCTCAAACATTCCCTACACCATCTTATACATTTACATGACCTAGATTTTTCTTCACCTGGGAAACACCCCACACCTAAGGAGGATTATCCCAATAGAACATCCTAAGACCCTCTCCAAACCATGGCCTTTTAAGTAGCATAATGTCTTTGAGGATTTGTTTGGGTAAAGGGGGGTTTTGATGCACATGTTTGGGTAACTTGATTATTAGATGTGATTGACATTGCTATGATCTCTATGACTTATGATCCCATAGAGGGCGTACTTGTTCTTGTTGCAGGACCATGCCCAACGGATAGGTACATATGGGGAGATTATTAGTTCGGACTTCCATGGAGCTAATATCCCATGAGATGGATGTTGTGACCCTAGTCAAGGGCAAAGGGATACCAGAGGCTTGCAACATATTAAAAGGAGGAAGTTCCACTAGAGGCACTTTGGTGGGCCTGGACCTAGGGATATATTTCCCTCCCACCATGGTGTTGGCCCTTAAATTCCCCTTACATCATCATTTTGAGCCTTGACATCATCCAGTTAGGGTTTTGGCATGATGACGGCTAGGTTTGCATGTGTTCAAGATTTGAGGCCTTTTAAGGCCTAACGTTTCACTGTCAATGCCTAGCGTTCCAAGAAGGGGCCTAACATAACATTAGGAGGGGCATGACTTCATCCATAAAAGAGAAAATTAGGGTTTTTATTGACAATTTTATGTAAAACTAATTTTTTTATGTAAACTGGCGATGTCGACATTTTTTGACCTAAAATGTAATTAAAAGTCACTTGTATTGTATAAATAAAGAGTTAAGACTCTCATTTTAATCATCATCTTTGACTCACACAAGTGTGAGGTTTGAAATTCGGCCTCTTTTAAGGCTTATTGGTTGAAATTAAGCGGTGCACAACTCTTGGAGGAGGCTTCTTTTGGTGTATTTTTGCATTTTCATGGTGGAAAGTCTTCAACTAGGGTTTTTGGCTAGATTATTCTTGATGAAGTAAGTAGAAATCTACAATCCTTCTTTATTTTGAATGGGTATGGTGCATTTACTTGTTCATTTCTAAGATTATGAAATTGCTAGTGTGAAACCCTAGGAGAAAAGCACATGTTATTGTCCTTTACTTTATAACTCTTCACCTACTTGATTTTTCTAGAGAACACCTCCCTTGAAGGATATACTAGAGCCCTACCTTTGTAGCACTATAGTATCATTGCTTCATTAATCTTCATACATTTATTTCAAATTTGATCCAAAGAAAAAGGAAATTGATAGGGCCTAGCGTTACCTACTTTCTAGCATCCTTTTCTTCTAGGGTTTTAGATGTTGAGGCCTTAGGTTACTAACACCTCAATCATCTTCCCTTTCCTTTAGCTCATCTATTTTCATTTTTTGTTTCCCTCTAAGAATTGTCACTGCAAATTTCATTCCATTTACCCTAAAAGGCACTAGTTCATACCTTGCAATTGATTGATCGACCAAAACAACTCTTAAACCATCTACCTTAACACTTTTACTAACTATTTCTAAGTTTAGATTAGACTAACGTACTAACTAATTTTCCGTTGTTGAAAAATATTGCTACAACCATCTACAACAGCAACAAATTCATCTTAAAAGCAAGTTTTAAAGCTAATTATACATTGCCATCATTGCTTCCGACAATTACTATCACTTTGTGAAGTTTATGTTATCATTTCTTGTCATTTTTGAAGCTTTATTGAGGCATAATTGTGAGGCTATTGGTAAATACATATTGTTTTTATAAATACTTCTATTGCTTCATATTTTTTATCAGCTTGTTCATTTCATCAAAAGTCTATGGTTTTATGAATTACTAACATCATATGGTACTTGCAAATAACATCTTTTCATGTTGTCTTATTCTGGGTAGGTACACTTAAATATTACTTTGCTTTATCTCTTTAAAACTTTTGGAACTTTTGATCAGAGTGACCTGTGAGAGGGGTGGGATTTTCTTGATACTTTTTCCTTAGCCTTCTCAAACCCCCAGGTCACTGGGGATGTCTCCCCTGGGGTACCACTCCTAAATAGAAAGAGGTGTCTTGTTAAGGTGACAGTGATTGGACATCCTCCTTGTTACGCCAATTTAGTATTGCATTTCCTTTGGCTTTGGTAAAGTACAAATTGCGCGATAACATTTTGGCATCCTTGTTGGGAAATACTGATTCAATTCTCCTCAAAGACGACACTTTTCAATAAGCCTTTCCTCAAAATCCTTTATCTTACAAAGCTTACCTGGTGACTCCACTAAGGGTGATTCCCTCTTTTCTCTTTGATGATCCCTAGAAGTATTATCTGGTGACTCCACTGATGACAAAGCCAACCATGGCTTCTCAATGGGACCCATGAAATTTCAAACCCTTAGACATGAGTAAAATCCTTGGATACCCTCGAAAAATGCCCCCGAGGTATGAAAAATGGCTCCTTGGATTCACTGGTAGTGATGGGGTTAGAGCCGACAATCACATGGATGATTTTTGGGCTTTCTTTCAACACCACCCTATCAATGATGATGCAGAGGATTTGGCAATGAAAATTTTCTTTGTCACTCTTCATGGCAATGATAGAGAATGGTATGACGATCTCCCTGATGCTAGCATCACATCAATGGAGCGGTTGGAGAAAACCTTTCTCAAGATACAGGGTATTAAATTGAAGGATATCCAAATGCTACTAAAAATACTCGAGTATATAAAACAAACTGATAATGATACTATCAGGGAATTCCAGGATAGGTTTGAAAACTTGCTATGGAAAATTCCTAGAATCCATCATCCTAAAGACAAATACCTTTCTTACCTCTATACTAATGCACTCTTATTGCATTAGGGTTTATCCTCAGTAAAAAGGGCCCAAAAACACTCTATGAAGTTCATAACATGGATATAAACATCGAGGAAAATATCTCCTTGTTCAAGGAAGGACACTTCTTTACCCCAGATACTCTTAGTTGGAGAGATTACTTTCCCTTGAGACCTTTACTGGTAATTTCCAAGAAAAAGGGGAACAAGTCATCAACTGACAAGAGTTTGAGGAGAAGGATCATAGTGAGGTTTTCCAATCCCATGAGGAAGAGCAAGAGATTACACATTTTTATGCGGAGGATAATGAAGACGTGGTTGAAGAGAGAGAGCCTGAAGATATCAAACATGATGATGAAGTATTGATGTATGATGCTCCCTCTGATGAATCCATTCAAGATCCTATTCCCTCTGTATAAGAAGATGAGGATGAGGTTATTCGATTTTATTTTCAAGTTTTTGATGATGCATTGTTCTATAATTTAGAAAGGGAAGAAGAAAGGGAACCCTTCGACAAGACATATCCTCCTTATTATAGAGTTGAAGAGATAAGTCATGAATACAAGACAATGATGCATGCTCTTCCATTTGATGAAGTTTTCTGAGTCCTCAAAAATCCTGCATGAGAAGAAGTAAACATGGTAAGTTATTTTCCTTTCCAAGAGTCTGATGATGCTTTATTTTATGATTTGGAAAGTGAAGAGGGGTTGGAGGAGTCCTCATATGTTTTGATCCCTTCAAGTTATGATAAATATGATGACTTTGTTGATAATATTCATGAATTGATAATATTTGTTTCCAAAAGTTTCCTTTGCAACTATCATATGAGGTTACTAATAATTTTGACATTTGGAAACAAGGAGATGATATGATTACAAAAAAATTTCAGACAACCAAGGATGACCTGGTGCTATATTCTCCTAGAGATTTTCGGTCATACCTTGAGGATTTTGAGAACTTATTCCATGAAGAATATTATTAACCACCATTGTGCTTGGATATTGATAAAGGTGAGGACATTGCTTTCCCAGAGAAGGATCCTTATGGCAATGTCTTTGAGCTCCCTTTAACTACTTTATCTCGTTGTGTCACTAAAGGTGTATTTGGGAAGCATGCCCTTTGTCTTAAGTTTTCTCTAAGGCAAAGCTTAGTTTTATAATTCAAGGGTAGGTTGGATACCTCAAGAAGAAATTTTTTATCTCAATATTCCAGCCTTCCCTTAAGAAATTTTCTGTCATCCCCTAGGTTCTTTCTAGTTCCTTCCCAGACCTCAGATTATGAAGACATCCCAGGTAGCGAACCTTCAGAATCCTTGAGTCAGTCTATTGAACCTTTGATTTTTCATTATCCCTTTTTGAGATGGATTGAGTGCTTTCCTAAAGACGCAAATTGGCAAGATTTTGTCCCTCCCTCCCGCCTCCATGAGCTAGAATTTAGGATTCCCGATGATACAATACGTTTTCTAACTCATGTTATTTTTTTGCTTGACTTATCATTGTTTTGGTTTACGATGAATCACAGAGGCAGGTATTATGAGACATTGCTAGGATGGTTTCGCTGGCTATTTGACTACACCTAGCATTCAAACAATAGGTAAGTACAGGTAAGTAGGTAGGCATTTGCATTCATTGTATATACCATCTACATATCATGCTAGAGTAGTGTAGTTTCATTTCCATCCGTATATATGATTGCTTTCCTTTCATTGTATCATATATGAGCCAGGGGTGATATCACCACACCAAAAGATTACTAATCGCTTTTTTTGAAATCTAGTAGATCACAGGTCATGCCATAGATGTTGAGGTTCTCATGAGCACATGTCCCCGAGTTGGAGCCAGATGTTATCCCCTATCCTAGGGATAATTAAGGATATTATGTCTCGAGGCCCACAGGTCCCAGACATGGAGTACCGAGAGCCATATGACTTTGAGTTTGGCCCTGGAGGGCCCATCTTTTCTTCAGCACCTCATATCTATCAACAACAACAACATTTATCCCATCGGCCATGGTTCTGAAGTAGCAGTGGGTCTTGCTCCATGAGGTAATGAGTTCGGGTATCATGGTATGTGTCACTCTGATTCTCAAAACATTTTAATATGTGCATTGAATTCTCTTTTGTTTCATGGCATTTTCTTGGAAATTATGCATTTTAACTTGTCCATACCTAGGGGGGATGACAAAGTGCCATGGCAAGTTGGTTCCCTTAGGGATAGTTTCCTCTGGGTGGGTCTATGAAGGTTCATCGTCCATTCCTTCCATACTTACCACTTTTCATCATTATACCTCTCATTTATCCCCTACATTGTTTCGAGCATTGGGTTTGCCAAGCTAGTAAGGTTTGTACCTTGCCTTCTGGTAAAAAGGGGCTAAAGGCCCAAAGGGTAAAATTAGTTCGCAAAAGTTAAAATCCAAGATGAAACCTTGAGATTCTCCACCCAAGGATTCCCAAGAAATCAATAAAAGGCTTCTTAGAAAGAAAAGGGGACCCGAAAAATAAAATAAAACTCAAGACCTAGTAGGTGGATAGGAGGTCTCATTATGAGCTGACCTATTAGGTCCATGGGAATGTAGTGGTGTGACACTACTATTCATTTGGTCACCAAACCATGGTAGTGTCTCTTGGTGGAAGATCCAAGAGAAAGGGGATCTCATCACGAGCCAACCTTCTCATTTCCGTGAAATGCTTGTGGGTAATGTTGTCACCACTGGTCACCATGCCATGGAAATTTCCTCCAACTATTCTCTTGAAAAGAAAAAGAAATAAGACAAAGAGTAAAATGCATTGAATGGGCTAGAAACAATGACATCTAT
>JASDQU010192944.1:5220-16167 GCA_032191745.1 Picea mariana | reverse complement strand
TTTTTAGCAGTTATTCTAGCGAAGGAATTTTCTGTTTTCTTTATCTGAATAGCTCAGTATACAGGTATGTGTATCTCAAAAGCACAAGCTGAGAAATAAAAAATAAAAGCAAACGAAAAAGCAAACAAAGCAGAATATGTACGTAATATACAAGGGTTGTTATCAAGCAAAGTATCTTTTCAGGGCTTGGCCATTCACTGGATAGGTGTCAGGATGCCCTTCTAGATTCTGCAATTGAAAAGAGCTGGGACCCAACTTTTCAGCGATTAAAAACGGTCCAAGCCACAAGTTCTGAAATTTCGTGTGCTCTCCCTTTCCCTCATGCGGTTTGTCCCACTTCAAGACAAGGTCACCTACTTCAAAGTTGATATCAAAGGCAGAGTTAGAATCGAACCAACTTTTGACTATCTGTTGATGCTGATCTAACTTACGTTTATCTTGGGTTCTTACCTCTTCTAGCTTCATCAAAGCGTTAATTCGGTTCTCCAAAGGGGGGAAATCTTCTTCTTGTATTTTTTGTGATAACTGTAGCGAAGGAAGAAGAATGTGAGGTGGCAGAATTGCTTCTCTGCCATAAACAAGAAAAAAGGGGAGTTACCTACAACAGCTTTTGGTGTTACCCTATCATCCCACAGTGCGTTTAATAGTGCATTGTGCCAATTTTTGTGATTTTCAGCCACCGTTCTCTTGATGATTTTAATCAAGTTTTTGTTTGTTGATTCTGCTAATCCGTTGTCTTGGGGGTAATAGCTAGCAGAATACTTCAATTTAATTCTTTTTTCCAAAGCGAACTCACTCATCTCAAGAGAGGAAAAGTAAGAAGCATTATCGAACACTAAACAATCAGGGATACCAAAACGAGTGATGATATTCGAATTTAGGAAGGCAATTACCTGACTGGTGTTGAATGTTCTTAACGCAGCGGCTTCAGACCATCCGGTGAAATAATCTGTGGCTTTTATGATAAAATTATGCTGTTGTGAGGAAGGGGGATTGATTGGACCTATGATATCAAGGCCCCACTGCTGGAAAGGAAAGTCTACTGAAACAGGCTGCAAAGGAAAGGCTGGTTTTTGTAACTGCCCTGATGCTTTCTAACAAATGATACACTTAAGACATAAATCATGAGTGTCTCTAAAAAGCGTGGGCCAGTAATAACCGGCTCTCAAAACCTTATGGGAAGTGGTGTCACCACCAAAATGACCACCGGCTTCCCTGCATGCAACTCTAGTAAGACTTTTTCTGCTTCGTCTTTCTCAAGAAAGTGCATTAGTACGCCGTCAAAATTTTGACGAAACAGGATACCATTAACCAAATGAAAGGAGGTAGACTTTAATCTCAACGCTCTTCTCTTGGTGGGATCCAAGTGACGGGGGGCTAATCCATGTTCAAGACATAATTTTATATCATCATACCAGGGACTGACAACGTTTTGTATATAATAGATTGCATTCTGATCGTGCTGTACTAGGTTTGACAGATCATTTTCTTCTTGCTGTCCTTTGACTGAATCAGCGACTAACTTGCATAACCCTTGGCCTCTCACTATCTGAGCTGAGGTGATTTCTATGTCGTACTCCTGTAAAGAAGTAACCCAGTTAGCCCTCTTTTCTCCTAGTTCCTTCTGCACTAACAGGTTCCTAACGGCTAGGTAGGGAACAATAATCTTCGTCCTAGATTTCAAAAGATACGACCGGAAGTGTTTGACTACTTTGAAAACAGCGTAGGCCTGTTGATCTACCGCGGGGTATTTTAGTTCAACGCCTTTGAAATAAGAGCTCATAAAGGCAATGGGTACTTCATTGTTTTCGACATTCTTTTGAGTTAGGACTGTGGCGTAGGAGCGGTCAGAAGCAAAAGTGTAGAGTGTGAAATCTTTGGAAAAGTCAGGGCTCATGAGAGAAGGAGCATCTATTATAGCCTTCTTTATTGCATTAAAAGCTTGATTTTCTGAGGGTCCCCAATGATAATGGGTGTCTTTCTTAATTAGGTTCTGCAAGGGTCTGACCATTTCAAAGAAACTAGGGATGAATCTCCTTACGAAGTTAATCTGGCCTAAGAAAGACTACATAGAATTTTTGGATGTAGGAGGAGGAAACTTCATGATGGCTTGAGTCCTTTCGGGGTCAATAATCATCCCCTCGTTTGACACAATAAATCCTAAGATTTTACCCTGTTCTACTGCAAAGATGGATTTTTTAGGGTTCAAGGAGATGTTGTATTTACGACATCGCTGTAGAACGGCTCGTAAATGAGCTAGATGATCGGTTTTGTTCTTAGAGAACATAGTGACATCATCTAAGTAAACTATGACGGACTGATTGATTAAGCCTCGGAAAGCAATATCCATTTCTCTCTGGAAAGTAGCACCGACATTAATCAATCCAAAGGGCATTTTTCGATAAGCATAGGTTCCCCATGGGGTGCGGAAGGTAGTTTTAAGTTGGTCTGGTGGAGACATCATGACTTGGTTGTACCCTAGGAAACCATCCAATAAGGATAGCCTCTCAGAACCAGATACCTGTTGAAGGATCTGTTCCATGGGTGGGACAGGATAGTTGTCTTTGTCAGATGCTCTATTAAGGTTTCGAAAATCGACGCAGAGTCGAATTTCCCCACTTTTCTTCCGAACTGGGACAAGGTTAGAAACCCATTGAGTGTGCCTAACAGGGAAAATTATCTTAGCATTTAGGAGTTTATTCAATTCTTTTTGAACGGTCGGTTCGAGCTTAGGGTGCATTTTCCTCAGTTTTTGTTGAAAGGGTAAGGTTTGGGGCTTCATAGCGATGACATGTTGTATGATGTTAGGATCGAAAGTTTTAAGGTCATCATACATCCATGCAAAGACATCTTTAAATTCTTTGAACAATTTAATAAATGCAGCTTTTTCTTGTTGAGAACACCCTATCCCTAGATTAATGCACTGAGGATTTTCATTAGTTCCTAAGTTTACTTTTTCATATGATAATGAGGAACTGTTGGTTTTACAATTGACCACCTTTTTAAATTTATCTTGAAGATCATAAAACTTCTCTAATCTAACTACAGATTTAGGAATCGAGTTTACCATATCCGATGAAGATTCAGGAGTTTTCGGATCTGGTATTACCGTGAAATCACGCAAATTGTCATCGTGCGTGTGTTCGTCTATCACCGCGCCTTGAAAGGTTTCTTCCATGTGCATAAAGTTAATGATCTACTGATCATCATCAAATACTCTCCAGTTCGTGATGTTGTCGAGAACGGATGGCCGGAACAAAATCTCGATGGAGAATGCATCCGGGGACAAGCCTTCTGTAGGAAGAAGTTTAGAAGCTACATTAGCTAATAGATCTGCTTCTGAATTATTCAATCTAGGAATAGAATTTATATTGAAAGCGAAAAATTTATTCGTTAAATTCCATACCTCAGACTGGTAGATTTTGAGATGTTGATAAAGACAGTGGATAGAATCTCTTACCTGTCTAACCACTATTTCAGAGTCGCCAAAAACAGTCAAATTTTGAATGTTCATGTCTAAAGATTTTCTGAGACCTTACAGTAAAGCCTCATATTCTGCAGTGTTATTAGTACATTCAAATTCTAACCTACATGCAATCAATGTTTTGTTACCTGCCGGATCGATAATGACGCAGCCTGCGCCAGCTCCTTCTTTGGACTTTGACCCGTCAAAATAAAGAGACCAAATTTGATTTTTATCGGGTGTATGAGACTGTTGTGTAGAAGCTGTTGGCTGCACATATGCTAAAATCTCGGACTGATGTTCTAGATAGGTGATAGCTGAAGCCTCGGCCATGAAATTGCCGAAAAAGGTATCCATCCCTTGTACTTCGGGTGAATTATCAGAAGGTGTAAATGGTTCATTGGGGTCATTCAAATATGTGACTGTGAGCTTAAGGTAGCGTTCACGATTTACCTTAATCTTGTTGAGCTTGCCATTTTCTGGGAGCCACAGGTGAGACCAATCTGTTGCGAAATAACCATGTAGCTGCTCCAACCAGTCCCTGCTTAAAAACATGCCATACACTTCTGGAATATCCATAATGATAATATCAATTATTTGATGAACCTTGGGGTTAGACGATAATCTTATAAGGACGTTTCTTAATTCGCCTATAACTTTGACATTGGTTCGATCAAGTTGGATGATTTTTAATGTACATGGTTCAACCTCAGCATTGATCTTCTAACATACAGACCATGGAATTATATTGGATGTCGCTCATGAGTCTACCATACAATTGTGCACGTTTCTATTAAAGATTTCGAAAGTTAACAAAAATGGAGGTGCATTTTTGCGAGTACTAAGGGTAGTAGCTTGAGGTTTTTTACTCGCAGTTTCTAAAGCTACTTTATCTACATTATTTACATTATTTACAAGAAGGCTTCCTTTATCTTGAGGATCAGGGTTATTTTTAGTGGAAGTCTTCTGAGGAACTTTGTTCTGGACAACCTTGTTACCACTTGAATTACCATTCTTGCTATTCTCTAAGATGTTTTGTAACATTTTTTGCAGCAGAAACGAAAATTTTAATAACTCATAAACAGAAATGTTAGCCCTTAACTTTTTAAGATCTTCAAATAAATCATAATCTAATTTGGGGTTCACATTACTTTGTTTAGTCTCAACTAGTTTAGATTGCTTTGGAGGCAGAGTTGTAGTGTTTTCGGCAGAAGGTTTGTTGGCGGTCTTACTCTTGGTATTATAAGGATGAACCGTCTCGAAGTTAGCTTGAAAGATGCTATCCGAGAAGTGTCCAAAATTTTTTGGAGAAGACTCTTCTTCTTGGACTGTCTCTTGTTCAACAATCTCTTCAAGAATCTTAGGAGGTGTCAAGTTATCCTGGGCTTCTAGAATTGTTTGTAAGGCATATTGCAGACTTTCTAGATTAAGGCCCTCAGTAGTAGGATTAGGTCGGTTGGGGGGAAAAGACTTCCTGAACGGGGGTTTGTAAGGCCCTTTGCTCGAAGAAGATTCTTCGGCCGTCCTTTTCAAGTCTATGACTTGGTTTGACAGTTTTTAAACAACTTTGGTTAAGTTTTCTAAATCAAAGCTTTCCGGCTGTGTTTTACTTTAGGTAGGTCTGGGGAGGATTTCGATCTTCTTTTTGGAAGAAGAGCTAGTTTCTGTTTTGTTGCTAGTAGTGTCTTTTAAACTAAGTATGTCTTTTTCAATCTGACTGGCCTCTTCGAAGGCCTCTAACAATGTGGCTTTCTTAGATCGTTTAACATAAATAGCTATACTTTGATGCAAAGCTTTAGTGTAGTATGCTATTATAAGACTCTCGGAAAGCATGGAATTAGCAGGGATTCGGTTTTTAAGTGTTAAGAATCTTTGATTAAAGTCTTTAACTTTCTCTTTTGGGTTCATTTTTAAGCTAGAAAGCTCCATAACTAGAACTTCTGGAGTCTTATCGTCTCCAAATTTTTCCAAAAAGTAGGATTCAAACTTATCCCAGGACATGATGGTATGGGGTTGCTGGGCAAAGTACCATGTAGATGCATTGCCCTCGAAAGTATAGGGGAACAACCTACAGACTACGTCCTCATGCTCGACATTGCAGAGTCTTATGGCTAACATAAACTTTTTAATGTGATCTTCAACAATCTGTTTTGAGTCAGGGTCAAACTTAGGAAGCCATTTCACCGGGTGTTTAGGTAAAGGATGCTGAGCTCCAGGTACAGCTACGTCATCCTGATCAAGCCAGGGTCTAGCAGGGTTGTTCTGATTTTCCATTGGTGTAGTGGGTGTGGAAGGCTGAGAAGGGGAATTGCCTTTGTCAGAGGAATATCCTCCAGAAGAGGAAGGAGATGATGGAGGTGGTGAGGGAGGTATACCAGATCCTCCTGCAGTAGGAGTGTCGGTTGGATTTGTAGGATTTAAGGTGAGGTTAGTGCCTCCAAGCTGTTCTCTGATATCAAAGAAATCTAGTGGTTGGCCCCAAGGACGGTTTGGTTGTCTTAAACGGGCTAAGGCACTATGTGTTTTTATGAGAGATTGCCGAACAATCTCTTGTATGTCACCACCTGCGGGATTTGGAGTTACTGGTTCAACTGCGATCCATGGATCGTCGTTTGATGTGGTTTCTGTTTGAGGGGGAATATTATCATTCGAATGACTTCTTTTCACTATAGGTGATCGATTAGGTGGTGGAGGAGTCTTACGATCACCTCGTGCCATTAATTAAATTCAGGCCCTCCTTCTAGCGCCATTTTTTGACGGGCGAAATTGATCGTCCGTCAACTAGAAGAGTGGAACTGGTCCGGGGTTGTCTAAAAACCCAAGCCGTTTGGGATGAACCACCCTGACGGGTTTAGCGGCTCCGTTAGCCGATCTAAGGTCCTAAGAAAACAAAAAAAGAAAAACTACTCTAAACTAACTAATCTAACTAAAACTAACTATTAAAACAAACTAACAAACTAATCTAACTAAAACTAACTATTAAAACAAACTAACAAACTAATCTAGCTAAAACTAACTATTAAAACAAATAAACTAAATCTAACTGAAACTATATATACAATCTACTATTTAATACTATACTAATTCTAACTGATTAAATATCTAACTACTAATAGAAATATAACTTATTCACAAAATGTACAATATCTACAATTTACAGATTTGAATAAAACCTAAAAAACTCATTAATATTTTGTCCAAAGACAGCGAGAGATAATGTTTTTTGATTTTTGTAATTTTGTGAAAAAATAAATAAACTAAAAGACTAACTAAAATAAACAACTAATATACTAATTCTAACTACAAATCTAACTAAACATATATCTAACTAAATACTTAAATTATACTAACAAATAAACTATTAAATACTAAAAAACTAACCTGAAGAAACGCTCCAGGTTTGTCCTGTGTATGATGATTGTCTTAGCTGATCGGAGGAAAGAAACCCGCACCGAATTGTCCACTAGCTTCTCGTAAACGGGAAGCTACTGTGCTCTTCAATATAATTACAGGACAAACAAGACATAAAAAGTTCACAGCAATCTTATAATTTATAAATCTTCACAGTTAGATAAATCTGCATCCAAAGATCTATACAGAATGATCCAATTAACGAAGAAGAGAAATCTGTGATTCATTAACTGAAACCAAATAATTGTTGTATTTTCAATAATGAAAGAAATCAGATATGGATAACACATTAATCAAATCATATCATCCTGCAATAGATTATGATAGCTAAAGTAGTCTATAATCAACTGCAACTGACATGCATAAACTTGAAACAAAATATTGATATTATGAAAGCGAAAGTTGTAGCAAAACACCAACTCTTGTCTCAGTTTGTATTAGAAATCCATAGCCTGGTTCTCCCACAAGTGAGGACGATCCTTATTACAAAAAATAATAAGTATTTAAAGACCTTCCACAGGGTAAAACATCCCTGTGGAAGTTATCAAAATTGTTTACAAAAAATCTGGGAAGATATCCCAAGTCTGACTAAACTAGGAACCTAAAATAACAACTAAATCACACAAATATCTCCTAGACTATCCAGCATGTCCAATGTAATTCGGATGTACCTAAAAGGGTAAAAAATGGACAAGTTAGAAGGGTATTTTGTTAATAAAATGATAAAAATCTAATTCTATAGACTAGCTACAAAATCTTGCGATTCTGCAGCTGGTCTAAATTAGACACAAAATCAGTATAAAAATCAATTCAAATCTTTTAAAGAATTAAATTCAACTATTAACAAATATCTAATAGCTAATTGAAAGACAAACGAATCATTCAAATCGAGATTGTTATACTAATTCGAGATCAAAACAAAACGAAAATCAAATGACTACAGAGATGCATATACTCNNNNTTCGTTTGTTACCACAAAATTGGGTGAGCAGTATAATATCGAACAGTAATGAAATCGTTCCATATCAAATTGAAATCGATATAATTAAAACAAATCATAGGCAATTGTTATGTTTCCTCATCAACAGGAAACACGATCGAATCTAGACAAGATCATTTTCAAATTGACATAACAAACGATCCATGCCATGAGCGAATTAAATCAAAACTGGCACGTAAATGTTCACAAACGAAATCATAATGAGATCAATCAACAGGATCTGTAGGATTAGTTCGATCATTTGTTATTGCTATTTTGGGGCAAACAAACTCGATTAACACTGAACAAAACCGTTCCTTTCAAAACGAATTATAACCAAATTTGACAGAGATAACATTTGTCGATCTGGGTTTAATCAACTTGTTTTGCAAATTAAAATCAAGCAGAGAAGCAGCTGTGATACGAATCCAACTCATGAAAACAATCGAATTAACTCAAAATACACATCAATCCAATCAAAAGAAAAGCGAATCGAACAGTTGGAGCTTAACATAGTCGTTGTGAATCAAAACCACTCCATGATTCGGGCGTGGATATCATTTGCACAGGCTTAAAAGAGAATATCGTTTTCATAAAAAACAAAGTCGTTCTTTTCAAATCAGAGTCGAACAAAGTTGTATTCCTAATTTAGAAGATTACATGACACAGCATATTAAAAGATCGTAACAACCAAACTCACGAAATCGTTTCAAAAATCAAATCATCAAAACTCAATTAGGGTCAATGTGATCCGACTACAACAAAATCATACCAAATCAAAATATGATCGTGCTCTAAATTTTGCATGAAAACCTCATGTTCAAGTTGGATACAAACAAATTCAATTGAAAGAAAACCATCGATTTTGTTAACTTAACAGACAAACGAATCAAATCTGATGAAAATCTATCAGTGGCTAAAATGGGTATGAGCAAATCGTGTATCTAAATCAAAACTTCATTTATTTTAGCAAAGCGAAAACAATGCACAGGATGAACAACATTATGACAGAGCCATTTCGAATGATAGATAGAACTATTTGAAAATGAAATTCAAATCATTATATTAATTCTGGTCATTCACAAAACTAAAATGATATCAAAATTCATACCTATATGATGAGCAGACGGATTGATCATGACATTTTGGAGTTGACAATGGCTGTAGCCGATTCAACATTCCGAAAAACGATGGAACCAGTAGTCCTCTGCTTCCTATCAGTTGCTTGAAGTTTGTCCCTTTGGCTGGTCAACACAGCAACTTGATTTTCCAATGATTGGATCTTCGATTGAAGTAAAGGCATGTCTATATAGTATCGTTCCAACCACATATCACATTTATCACACGACGACTGTCCGAGCTTTGAATATGTAGGTGAGGGTTTGGTTACATTGCCGAGGGTTTCGTTAGGTAGTTCGATCCCTGGGTAACTGGGATTGTTTCTTAGGCAAGGGGGAAGATTCGAAACAAAGTCATAAGGTGGCTCGGAGCACAGACCCTGTGAGTAAGGGTAATCACTGGCTAGGAAGCGTTCTATGTCAGAGTCTGAATCCTCACTAAGGACTATGGGCTTTTACTCAACACTAGGTTTAGGCTTATTTCTATCCATTATTGAGATAAGCCGAGCATTATTTTTTCCTTTTCCATCAACAGTAGGGTTACCTCTAACCTTTTTGCTCACAGGATTTTTTATAGCCTCAACCTTCTCAGTTATAACATCGGGTAAGTCAATATCAGGGTCGACCAAAGGCTTAGGAGAGGGCAGTAGGACATGGAAGGGCACTGGTGGCCCGACCTTGGTTTCATTAACCACAGGCTTGTCAATCTGGACAGGGTCTATATCGTCAAAACCATTTCGAGCGATAAAAGCTCGCCAGCTATCACCGTGGAGACTTAAGTGATGAACAATGCTAAGTCTAATTAGTCCATGGTGGAACATGCTACTATCGGCCTTCTCCCTTTTAAACCTTTTTGACATTTTGTACAGGCTATGCTGGAAATAGAAAGGCATATGCAATGGATACCCTATAAAATTCATTAACAAACGCAAGTGGTAGAGAAAAATGAATCCATATTGACCCTCAAAGGTCACGAATTGTTTAACCACTATCAAAAGGTCATGCCATCGTGGTTTAAGCATGGAAATGGGCATACCTCTGTCACATGATGTGAAATTTTGCGAGACGAACAGTAGTGGCCATGGAACCTCTTCCACCTTAGAATTTTTAAACCAACGCTGGCCCGTGGCTACTAACCCCATGGCAGAGCTAATAAAATCTTCACTGATTTCAAGCTGAACATCGCCCACTTTGGCTCTACAACCATCAAAAGTCAGGGCGAACTTCTATGCAACAAATAGATTAAAACCCTCAAATCGTTGTACAAAGGTGAGCCATCCGCTATCCTCTAAGTCTTTCAGTGCATTGTCGAATAAGAGCAAGGCTTGGCTACCGTTCAACTCGATTCGCACCACCGGTGCCATGGAGCCGAGCACACGGTGAACGAGCCAAGGTTTGGATCAACATATATAGGAGCAGAGTGCACGAAGGGTTGCCTGAGGTAAGAGAGGTTAAACAGGGATAATGGATAGGCATTAATGAAATCGTGCGAAGGTGGTGGAGCTTATTTCTGCCATGCATAATAGTTATTGCCAAGGTACAACCGCTGGCGCTTATAACTATTCAGCCCACTATTGTATAGTTTTAAAAATCATGTCACTTTATCGACCAATGAAATCTATGGTAAATGTATAAACCAACGCATGCAATCAAAGTTATGCCATAGTTTTAAACACCCAACATACAAATCGAAACCAATACTAATGTTTTGGCTATGTGATATGCGTTGTAACAATTCATACGACGAGTTTAACCATGACACCTATGTATTTTGATAACATGAACTAGGTGTCATATTAAATGAAATATATCAAGGGTTTAACCATGACACCTATGTAATTTTATGAAACCAGTATGCCAAGTAGATCAATCAAAGAACATGTGAATCCCAATTGCCAATGTATCACAAACCCAACGAAACAAAATCACACAATCAAATCAAGACTGTCAAATGAGTACAGATCGAAAGGTCTTTT
>JASDQU010192942.1:0-11379 GCA_032191745.1 Picea mariana | reverse complement strand
TTTCTAAATATGCAATTACTGACATTTAATTCTAAAAGCTCATCATGCAAGAACCATATAAATTGTCATTGATGGGAGAAAGGCTCAAGGAGATCTCTTATTAATGTGCATTAAACCAAGATTTGTGGGGGGTTATTATCCCTTCTGAGTGTTGATTTCAAAATCATGAAATGTCCTTCGCACGTTGTCTCCTTGGCACGTTCATGAAACCTCCAGTCCTTAATTTCTCTTCATCGTACCCACCGCCTTCGCATTTCTAAATATGCAATAAGTAAGCTTTACTGCTAACAGTTCATCATGCACCACCTATACAGATTGTCATTAATCAGCGAAAAGCTCAAGCAACTTTCCCATTCATAAGCATTTAACCAAGATTTAGCAGAGAGTTACATTATCAGCTCTAACTATTCATTTCAACCATCGTCTAGAGCAAACCAACGTTCTCATAAACCTATGGCATTAGCTCAACAACAGTTCTATGGAGATATAGTGAACATCTTCAGGCGCGAGGACCAAAACTTCCAGTGATCCAGGGCATATTCTTATTACTCAAAATATGTCATAGAGAACCAACTAATTTGGACCTCTGGGATTGCTCGTGCAGGCTGTGTCCCTAAGGATTTTGACTATAAGGACCTAGTCTCTTGGTGCATCGATAAATTTATTTCAGACAAAACAATTATTCCACTGCAAGACCGTTCGTTTGTTTCTTTGTCACCTCAGGTATTCCGCCAGATGTTAAGATTGTCGGAGCCAAAATTGACGTTTAGAGGAGAATATTGATAACAGTTCCTAGAAAATAACAATAATGGGTTGGACCTCTTGCCCCATTTATTGGAAAACCCGCTTCTAGTTCCTGAAGATATTACAAGCTTGTAGGTTAGTTCATTTAGAAATCCATTTCACGAAATTGCCTGGTTTTTTACAAGAATAACGGGAGAGGAGTCCACAGCAACTGTTTCCTGGATGGCTCTTTATATTTTGTATTTCACAATCAACGAACAAGCCATTTTTTATTGGGGCAAGTTAATTTCCCATGAATTTTGTTCTCAATTGTCAAGCTTCAAAAGGGAAAATAAATTTTATATGTCATCCTACTTAGTTTTTGTGATAGCGTATTCCTGTTGGTTTCCACAATTGTCTCTGTCCAAGAATGTCAACTGGGAATTCGACCCAGTAACGTTTTGGTACCATGCCTTGTGGAAGAACAAGGCTTCTCACTGTTTTTATGAGGTTTTTAATGGCTTCATGTCTATTTTCAAAGTTTTGTTGTTAGGAGAAGATGTTCCCCGCATATCTAAATAGGAAACCAATTTTTTGGACAGGAAGGGGACACTTGAACATTTGGATAATTACACTGTCCTAAGAATTTTTGGCTCCAAGGAAAAACCTACTCTCCTTCCATGTCACATTACAGACAGAATGTTTGTTGCAGAAGTAGAATGAAAATACAACTACTAGTTGCATCTATTACAAAAGAAGAGAAAAAAATAGTTCATTCCTCCGCCTTGGAAAGTAGGGGAGTTAGTGTTGAAAAACATCAACAAAATTGACGAATTCACAGCACATTCTAGCATATCCAACCTGAGATATGTTGAAATCATAAGAGAGTTTGACCCCTATAATATTTTTCGACAACATTTACAAACACTTGGCCTCGACAATTAGTTTTTCAAAAAACACCTGCCCAAAAATAGAGATAGTGGCGGTAACGCTCCTGCCTCTGATGTCGGTGACCTAGACACAGTGCAAAGCTGCACTAAATTGTACACGCGATAGGGGAAAGGCCCCAGTGAAAAGAGTGTTCAATCAGTAAATAACACTCCAAAAGTACGACATCCCAGAGCATCACTCCAACGACCCACCACAACAACAAAGCAACTCAGAGTTCTTCAAACAGAGGAGGAGATAACAACCCACCTCACTCTAAAATTGATAGTTCTCACAAGATTCCAGTAGAAAAGAAGAGAAAAAAAAATGTGGGACGGGTGGAAGAGCGAGATATTTAGAGTGAGAACATGGAACTTGACACTGATCTAGATAGCATGCTCTACTACCTTGATTATCCCAGAGACGCCATCCATCATAGCCATCCAATGGACATATCCAATAACAAAAATTTTGAGAAAGATGAATCCTTCATGTTCCAAAGCGTTGTTTTTTATAGCCAATCCAAAAAATTGATAATTGAGAAAAAAGATGTAAAAAATAAGAAAGGAAAATCTCGTTTAGAGGTTTACCTTGCCAACATGTGGCCGTCCCAAATCTGTCAACTTCACAATGCGAGCGGAGATGCACTTCATGATTCCATTGGAGGCATCGAGGCCGAGAATGCCAAACTGAAGCACCGGGTCAAGGAATTGGAAGAGGCTTTGATTCCTATGCCATTGTTTGTCAATCCTTTGGAAATAGCCATGCCTGCCACCCCTGCAGCCAACGTAAAAGCATCATCCACCCTCCTCGCATCCTGTAGAGGATATGTGGAGAATAATATCAAGAAAAGAATGGAACTGGTTACCGAGGTGTGGAAAACATCAGAAACCATCACTTCCCTTGGAACCAGGGCACATAGTTTGCTGGACCATTTGCAGGCGGAGTTAAAAGATGAAGAAAAATTCTATTTAAAAACGTTCCTTCCTTTTGGCACCATTGTCAACAATATGACAGAAACAAAAAGAAGAGAACAAGATCTTCCATCCAAAAACCAGATCGGTCAATTGAATGCATGTTGGAAAGAAAAAGTGAAGAACCTACATCTCATTGTTTAGTCATGTGAACAAGCCATATCAAAGAAAGATAAATTATTCACAAGGTTGTCAAGAATAAACTTAGCCGGAAAAACCAACGACTTTCAAGACCCCGAATTAATCGTAAACTCCTTGCCCTTAACTAGGCAAGAGTTCGATAAACAGGTTGTTATGTTTAAGGCCCTGTCTCTAGAAAATTTTTGCAACATCCTTCAATATGATCAAGCTCACGTCGATGACTGGCTAGTCAAATATTCAGTACAGAATGAGGAAATTCATCAAGCTCTGTGTGATCTTTCTATCGACTTCCAGGAATTAGAAAACGATCTTTTCAACATAAAAATCCAGAATGAGATCAACGTTGCCCCAATGAGAAGCTACATTGAAGAATGGCTCGAAAGGGAATTGAAGTAGGATGCTGACGAAAGGCAACATGCAGTTGATAGGATTCCAGCAGCCATCGACGACATCAATGAAACGACAGTCGTCGGCTACATCAATGAAACGACAGCCGCAAGCAAATAGCCAAAGGGCTCATATGTACTCTCACTATAAGTCTACTGATTGCATCCTGCTTTGTTTATCAACTCATTTATTCCACTTTTTTAAATAGAGATGTGTAGGCAAACACTTATACCTTTCAATTTATTTTTTTTGCAAGTATTGCACTCTATCTTTTTTCTACAGTCTTGTTTCTTGTAAATATTTTTCTAATGGTCCGCGGGAGCCCCAATCCCAGTCTACATGACAAACACATTGAAATTTCCATTTATATGTAACAGACTTTTATTTTTCTATATATTTCAAAATTTCCAGTAGTATGTAACAAAATTTTATTTTTTGACATATTTCAAATAAAATTGTTTTCTTATCTCCTTTTAAATTTGTGTCTTCATGCATTTTTATCTTTCACCAATCTATATGACAAATGCATTCAAATTTTTATATGTAACAGACTTTTATTTTTTTATATATTTAAAAATTTCCAGTAGTATGTAACATTTTTTTTTTTACATATTTCAAATAAAATTGTTTTCTTATCTCCTTTTAAATTTATGTCTTCATACATTTTTATCTTTCACCGGTCTATATGACAAATGCATTTAAATTTCCAATTTTTTTCTTCCACTGTGAACAAATTTGTAGTTTGTTATATACTTTCAAAAACTAAATGGTGCTCTACATGCCAAGTGTCATTTACTTATGCCCCATGTTCTGTGATATACATGTTGCACACAACATTTCCGTGATATACATTTTGCACCGAACACTTCCATCATTTACAATTCGACCCCATTTTCCACAATTTGCTTTGTAACCTCGTTGGCAGGGACTACGCTGCCACGCAACCTTGTTACTTCAAGTGGAGTGACTTTATTTTCCCTTCATCGAATATAACTTGAACATTTTGTCATTCTCCTTAGATTTGTAAACAATATCTTTGAATTGCGACCCTTTGCAAGGATATACTTTTGGGATTTGTAATTCCACGATCATCTTTTTGTATTTCAATTCCAAAATAAGATTGCAAAGAGTGGAATAATATTGTAGATTTGTATTTAAAAGAATGTTAGGGAACAAGTAACCAACATAAAAAATTTAGGAATGTGAGATTACATAATCATTTTTCGAAATGTGAGATAACATGTTTTCCTCCTAAATTGTCATGGGTATACCCAAATTAATTCTCAATTTCAAAATATTTGTCAGAATACTAACATTCCTAATCTTCTAAGTCATCAAAACTACAATAATTTTGGAACCCTTCTCCTAATGCTTTTTGAGCATCCAAATAACACTCTAAAAAATTCCAAATAATCTTTTACATTTTTTAAGATCAGATAGAACAATCCTGGTTTCAGTGGATGTTAACCATTATCAACATCATCAATTAAGATATATTTAATTTTAGTTTGGTAATAACAAATTATTTTTTATTAAATCATATTATTTATTATTATTTAAATATAATGGTTAATTGTCCAAAAAAAATTTATCCAATAGTTAAAAACTAGGAGTTTTTCACCATTGAAAAAGGTAGAGACACCTTAACCAACAGATTTCTAACAAACAAAAAAAATATATACAATGGTTAATTGGTTGCAATGTGAATATATTTATACTTTGATCTTTTTTCTTTCTTTTCTTTTGCAAAAGTTAAAAACATCCATTATTAAATGCCATATTTTAAAAATACTCCATTTTCCATTTACATGTTTCTCTTAAAAAACACTTAAAAAAAAACACACTTATTATTATTAAATAGTATATTCTTAAAATTTATGCATCTTAAAATTGTTTTCATAACATAAATAACTTTTTATATCTTTAAATTTAAAAAATATTATATTAATTAATATAATCAAAATAACTTTATTTTAAATAATAAATGTATTCCTTATCAAAGTATCATTCGTCATTAGAAAAACAAAAACCCTAAATCTTTTTGCAAAAGTTAAAAACATCCATTATTAAATAAGATATTTTAAAAATACTTCATTTTCCATTCATATTTTTTTCTTAAAAAACACTTATTATTATTAAATAAGATATTCTTAAAATTTATACATCATGAAATTATTTCTATAACATAAATAACTTTTTATATTTTTAAATTTAAAAATTATTATATAATTAATATAATTAATATAATCAAAATATCTTTATCTTAAAATTGTTTTCATAACATAAATAACTTCTTATATCTTTAAATTTAAAAAATAATATATTAATTAATATAATCAAAATAACTTTATTTTAAATAATAAATATATTCCTTATCAAAGGTATCATTAGTCATTAGAAAAACAAAAACCCAAAATCTTTTTGCAAAAGTTAAAAACATCCATTATTAAATAAAATATTTTAAAAATACTCCATTTTCCATTTACATGTTTTTCTTAAAAAAACACTTAATATTATTAAATAAAATATTCTTAAAATTTATACATCATGAAATTATGTTTATAACATAAATAACTTTTTAGATTTTAAAATTATTATGTAATTAATATAATCAAAATATCTTTATTTTAAATAATAAATTTATTCCTTGTTAAGGCTATCATTCGTCATTTAAAAAACCCAAAAACTTGAGTGGGAAAGCTATTCCGAGTGCGTCATGACAAACATTGCAATACAATACAATTGTGCGGACCATTTTTTTCTTAATTTTTTAATATCCCATCATAAACAGGTTTACTCTAACTTAATGAGCCGATGCGCTTAATATTATATCACAAACATTTGAAGTCATCGTCTCTCGTACGTCGTAGTTTTTCCTTATAAGAGGCCAATAAGCAAATGACTAACAAATCACCCGGGTCCTTGCCAATGCCATTGTTGAGATGAAATTAGACACGATCACTTTCTGTCACTGTAAATCGAAATATGAAAGTAGACAGGTAGGCCGAGATCACTTTCTGTAACTGTAAATAAAAATGTAAAAACAATGTGTGATTAAAAAAACATTTGTGACACAATTCTCACCAACATTTTTATGGACAAATCTGCTTTACCAATTATGGGTGTTATCACTCCAGGAAACTCTCCTAGGCTGTATGTTAGAGATGCCTGGTAACTTAATGTTTTTGGAAACTGTTTTCTCAATAATAGGTATGGGTTTGGATCAAGATGAATATCTTAATCTTTGGATTGTATCTTCAAGACAGTCTAACTATATTCATGCAACACAAGGCCTTCAAGAGTTATTATCAAATAGGTTTGTATAACAAATGGATAAGAAAACCAATCGGTTAACCAAAACATACATAAACCATATATATGATGGGTCAACAAACTAGCCAAAGATGCTTATGATTCTTGCTTAACAGTCAAAAGTAAGATGACAGTTACCATAGGACCATTAAACGGAGATAAAAGAACTAATTCAACTCATATGCATAGACAAAGATGAAGGAGGGTCTGACAACAACAAATGAAAGAAGCTTGCAGGCTTGATATATTAAAGAAAATGTCTTTCATACAAAAACAATAGAATATAGAACTCAAAATCTAACCATTTGGTGCTCCAAATGTCTTTGGCTTTATAGCCTTACAAGATGAAATCTAGATCCTTGAAAGATGGATCAGATTTGCTAAAAATAGTCAAATCAAAATAGATACAAGAAGTGTAGGATGAGATCCTATAAAAATGGATCTAGAATACTAAAAATGGAAAGTCAAAACAAAATAGGAAAATATCCTATTTAAGGAGTCAAACTCTATCTTGATAGCCTTCATATCCTCCAAACTCTTTGACAGATATAGAAAACCTTTCAAGGTTGATGAATCTTCATAGGAAATTCGAATTTGTCACCTTTGGCAAAAAAGACAATTTTTTGCTCATGAACTAGGTCACCTTTTTCACTTTTCCACCTTCTTAAACATTAAATACATCAAGATAAAACCTTAAATCTGATGTATTTAATTATTATGCATCTTTAGAAACCAACCTCGAAAGATTTGGTTGAGAAAAAGTCAAATTTGGGCAAAAATACAACCTTGCTGCCATGTAACAGGTTTCGGTGGTTAAGAGATAAAAATCTGGGCCTATTTAACCACCGAAAATCTCTTCTTTCGGTGGTTAAGAGAGGCAAAATCTGGGCCTGTTAACCACCGAAACCTGTAACTTTATGAAAATGTTCAAAATTGCAAAAATGAATTACCTTGCTGCTTCTGTGAGTTATCAAGGTTGTTTGGTGATGCAGCTCCTCCTTGTACAGGGCTGGAAACTTCAGTTTGCTATGTAGGAGGCTCTGTTTCCTTCTCTAAAGAAGTGGCCAATTCTACTAGGGTTTCTAACCCTGAGTGCTTGGGAGTTGGAGTCTGAATTTCTTTCATCTTCAGCCTTAGGAGTCTAAGATGTCTGTATAGCCTGGTGTTCTCCTTCATCAACAGTTTGTTCCTATAAAGAGTCTTGTCATGTTTATCCCTGACATCTTGACTAATGTCATATAATTCCACATTTCTATCAATTAACTGTGCATTCTTCTTCTTGATTTGTTTCATAGAGTATTCTAACTCATAAACCTTCTTCAGTAATTGGTTTATCTTCTGTGATCTGGTTGGTGTTGGTCTGCTAGCAGATGCTTCAGCCAAAGGTCTACTATATTCCTCCAAAGAAGTAGGAGTTGGCAGATTAGGGTAATCATCAACAACTTGATCAATTGGTTCCTCACCCTATACCTCTGTCTGTTCCTGTTCCTGCAAATTAGCAAAAACCTGCGAGATGGGGAGACAATACACCTTAAATCAGGAGGAAACAGTGGATGTATGTCGAATTGAAAGGCACAAAATAGGGATGACTTGGGTTATATGAGATAGACCAAATATTTAACAAGTCATAACCAAAAACTCAGGCTTGATTATAGCTGAAAACTCAGACTTAATGAAACAAAGAAGACTCGAGCTTCTGTGGCATTTGGATGACAGATGGAGTTGTAATATGCATAACAGAAAACTCAACCTTCATATGATATAATGACAATGACTGCAGACTCGGGTTTGATAACGAAATCAAAGGGATTTCATATAATGAACATAAATAAGACTTCAGACTTGATTGCTAAAACAATGGATTTCAAATCATAATTAAATTGGGAATCATCATGAATATATCTCTCGGGACTTGAAGTTATGAGGGCCATGTGAATCATCAAACACTTATACGAAACAATCACTTCATAGATTTATGTGTATGCCATGGTTTCAAGTCGAAATGACAAATGGAGGTTTGCAAGTACCACAGAGCATCAAACCTTGACCAGAAGTCATAATACCACCTTACATCACCAATTTTCTTAAATTTCGGTGGTTAGCATTCCATCATTATGCCAAATGACATCTGGATCATGCGAAAATGCGGGCTTTGACATTTTCGGGCTTTACACTCTGCCTCATCTTGCAGGGAACTTTTGTCTACCTGCCTGAGCTCCAAATTCATATCTGAAAGTACCGTTGGAAATATTAGGATGTCTAGTTGTCAATCAACTATTTGAACGTGTGAAACGACCTTTCCACGATTGAGAAAATTGATTTTTCCCAAGGCAGTTTATTTCTGGAAAACCTGCACTTTCGGTGGTTAACTAGCCCTAAATTTCGCCTGTTAACCACCGAAAGCTCTTCTTTTGGTGGTTAATGAACTCTTCACAGGTTCGCCTAAATCGTCGAAACTTGTAATTCACCCTTTTTGTAAAGAAAATCAATTCTGATGTTTATTTCAAGTGTATTTACAAAAAATAGGCTCTCTAACAAGCCTATAAAAATTTAGAAATAATTTTTTGGAGTTCTCTCTATCACCTAAAAATGACAATTTTGACTGTGCTAGTTTAGGTGATAACAACTGGCTCCTACTCGGGGATGGAATCCTCCCAGTGAGGTTCCAAGAACAAGAAGACCCATGCTTGTCCATTATACATAAAAATTCTGCTCAACAATCATTTACAATTTGTATTGTGTCAGTCCATTGGGCTATGGAGTCATCTAGCCTGAGCAACTTGTGTTCGGACAACTTGTAGCCTGTTGTGCTTATTCAACCAATAACTAAAAACAATCTAAGTGCTCATATAAAGAACTTATTCTTCTGCCTATCCCTACTACTAACCAAATCTAGAATTTGGTTAGGTAAACGCAGATTTCCATAACAGCCATTTGAGCAAGTTCAAAAGCGTGATGAATTTATCTCTATCGCTACTTAATAGAAAATAACTGAAACATATCAGCAGTAGTAAATAAGCTTTCAGAAAGTCATACTCACCCATGGAAATTGATGAATGAATGAAATCTAGAACTTTCATAGGGTCCGAAATAAGCAATTCTATGAAATCGGCCACCGGGTCTCTAAAATCAAGATCAAAAGCATTCTGATTCATGAAAACTGATTGCCCTTCCATGACTGGATCTCTGTTTGTAGATAGATGTCTTCCTTGGAAGTCTTCTTGTTGTCCCAACTGAGAACTGAAATCCTGCTACTTGTTGTCTTCACTGATATCAATACTGAATGTGGATTGTTCTTCCTCTGTCAAATGAAAATACAAACTCAATTGTTGATCAGAAACTTTTTGTTCTTCACCTTCCTCCTCATATCTCCTGAAAACTGCCTTGGTCTGCAAATCAGAAATTTGATGGCTACCTTTAGAATCTGCTGTAGATATGAGACTGTCACCTGCTAATGTGTCAATTTGATAATCATCTTTGGGGTTTTCAAAGGGGACAATCTTATCTTCATGACAACCTAAATTAGTAGATGCATTTGATACAATGTGAAAAGCATCAATGCTATGGTTGTCTTCCCAAAGATCACCAATATCTTGGTTGCAATGATAGATGTCCCCTATTGCAACATACTCTTCAAAGCTATCATTAACCACATCATGTATACATTTATGATCATCTCTTTGTGTAGCTAAAGGAATCAGCTCTTCGAATTCATAACAATCAGACTTAAGGATGGTAAGAGAGCATTCAATTTCTTTATTATCCATTTTTAATTCATGTTGATGGGAAAACCCAACATCTTGAAGATCATTAAAGGGTTATGGCATATTATGAGAGGGAGCTCTTTCTATATTTACATCTTCAAACTTACAATGTAATTCATATTCATCACAACAATTATCAAATGCAAACTCATCTGAAAAATACCTTTTGCAATGTTCAGTGAATGCTCTGTGAAAATCTTTCAATGATGAAATACAGGAAGGAGGTAAAGAAAAATACCACTGACGTGCATCACCATACAATGAAAACATGAACATATTCATACGAACATCTTCATGTTGTAGATATAATAGATCCATGCACTCATGAAACTTGAGGAGGTGTTCTGCAGGATTGTCTTATTTTCTCTCTTTGAAGATAGGCAAAAAATCTCCCCATTCCGACATATTAGGTACTGGTTGTGGGAAACCAAGAACTGAAGAAAAATTGAGAGGTGCAAACCTTCGAGCCAAAATAGCAGAAAACACTTTTGACATCTAAATGTTGTGGAGTCGCCACTGAATCCATCCTTCATGGAGTCGCCAGATAGATGATTACAACCGAATATATGTCCAGACTTTTTCTATCATCAAAGTTGGATCTTGTCGTCTCCCAAGGAAGTTAAGCTTCAAACTCCTCTCCCCGGCAACGGCGCCAATTTGTTATCACTCCAAGAAACTCTCCTAGGTTGTATGTCAGAGATGCCTGGTAACTTAATCTTTTTGGAAACTATTTTCTCAATAATAGGTGTGGGTTTGGATCAAGATGAATATCTTAATCTCTGGATTGTATCTTCAAGACAGTCTAACTATATTCATGCAACACAAGGCCTTCAAAATCTATTATCAGATAGGTTTGTATAACAAATGGATAAGAAAACCAACCGGTTAACCAAAACATACATAAACCATATATATGATGGGTCAACAAACTAGCCAAAGATGCATATGATTCTTGCTTAACAGTCAAAAGTAAGATGACAATTACCATAGGACCATTAAACGAAGATAAAAGAATGAATTCAACTCATATGCATAGACAAAGATGAAGGAGGGTCTGACAACAACAAATGAAAGAAGCTTGCAGGCTTGATATATTAAAGAAAATGTCTTTCATACAAAAACAATAGAATATAGAACTCAAAATCGAACCA